>JAVTVY010001667.1:0-34637 GCA_036873755.1 Hanleya hanleyi | reverse complement strand
TACTGCTGGAGAGGATTCCCTTTTTCCCCGGTTGGAACAGAGTGGAGGTACCTATATCACACTCTGTCCACCCTTATGGATGGCACTGAAAGATGTACTCCCCGAGGTGGATGACTTACTACACCCCGAGATGAAAGAAGGGACTGTGGCTACCCGGAGGCTTACACCTGGCTGCCCCCTATTGTTGTACCCCAAACGAGTGGACCTCGGTCCCTTTTTCGCTCGACTCCTCTGTCTGAACGACGGTGGTTTTACCCTGGACCCCGATCTATGGACGGCTTTGGAACAAGTAGTCCCCATTGTCGATAAGGTACTATCTCTATAGGAGCCACATAACCAATCAGAATAGTACGTATCACGGACTACACCCGTAGAGCTACATCTAGGCGCGCATGTGTGACATGGTTTATAAAACACGTCCCTCTGGATCCTACACCTCCATTCCTACGGTTGCAGAGCCATGACGGAGATCCAGCCCTATACGACTCGCATTTTACAGCATGCCACCGTGGTTAATTCACTCACGGGTTACCGAGCAGTGGTCCGGTCCATGTCTGCAGATGGCGACGACAACGAGGGGCGACGCCAGATCCTGAACGATTTCACAGAAGCGGTCCTCGACAGAGTGCACTCGATGGAGAGGTGTGCCATCACTCACCACTACTGGACTATGACAGCCATCCTTGATGCTCGGGCTATGGACCACGAGCGCTCACGCCTGAACCAGCGACGGATGGTTGGCCTCACAATAGGCTGTGCCCTATTGACCCTGGCGCTGTGGCATTGACAGTGGGACCTCACCATAAATACGAGGGTCAGACAGTGTGTGTGTCATTCACCGTTCGTCATTGGATCAAGCATGTCACCAGTCCTACGAGCCAACCTTCCGCTTACACCCCGGGTGGGGTTACACGTCTATGAAGATAAAGTCACCCTCGTGGAAGACCGTGGAGATGTTTGCTGGTCGCGCGCTGAGACCGTATCGAATACGGTTACGCTACACCGTGACGGCTGGACCAAATTTAAACGGGTGTTGAGCGGCGAGCTCGACGGACACCTCATCCACATAGACAATGCCATCTACGTACATCGTGGACCCTTCTTCCCACGCATGGGCCGCTACCAAGACCCTACGCGAGGCTTCACCCTAGACCCCGATCTGTGGACAGCCTTCGAGAAAGTGGTGCCCATCGTGGACCAGCTGTTTACACCGGACGAGCGGTCATCAGACGAGTTGGAGTGGGCTCGTGCCCTGAGAGAAGCGGCGGCAGAACCCAATGAACAAATGTCTAGCCATGAACCAGACGACGATGCCATTGATTACCCGGCTAGACTCAGTCATCCCAGTGACATGACCACCAGATCCTTTGATCTCACGGGGTTCTCCCTATAAATACGAGAGACAGTCAAATCTGGTACCATTCACGTACTGACCATGACGGAGCATATAATACGGGCGTATCTCAGCTTGACCCCGAGGTTTTCCTGCACGTTTATGCGGATAAGGTCGATATCATGGAGGAGGTGGGAGACATCTGTGATGCGGACCCTACACAACCGTGCCCAGCCCACATTCGTCTGTCCCGGGAGGGCTGGACCAAATTCAAACGGGTGTTGTCTGGTGAACTGGACGGCGACCTCATCCACTTGTGTCACGATGTGTACATCCGACGCGGCCCTTTCTTTGCTCAATTGGCTCGGCTAGATGGGGTACAGTGCATTTTACCCTTCACCCTGTTCTATGGTTTGCATTGGAAGATGCCGTGGTAGATGTGGATCAAGTGCTTACGGAGGAAGAGCGGTCATCAGACGAGTTGGACTGGTTATTTACCATGGACACTGTGGAAGCCAACGAAGAAAATCAGAAAGAAACTCCGGCCCAAGATATACCGTTATAAATAAACGATAGAGCCAGGGTCCATCATCATTTGTCACCATGAAGCGCTGGGAGAAGGTGTTGGATAACTTATACTACAGTCCCGACAGTCCGGCGGCCTATAGTGCATTGTCGGCTCTCTATCGAGCGGCCAAACCCAGGGGATACAACGTGCCCAAGTCCGAGATTGGTTAAGAAAACAAGACACCTATACCTTACATCGATCTGTCCGTCGCCGTTTTCTACGGAACCGGGTCATCGTGGGAGGAATAGATGCCCAGTGGCAAGCGGATTTGGTCGATATGAGCGCCTTTGCCAAACACAACGATGGGAATCGGTATATCTTGACGTGCATCGATATCCTGTCGAAGTATGCGTGGGTGGTACCCATCCGGACGAAAACGGGGGCGAATCTCATAGCGGCGTTCAAAGACATCTTCAAGACCGGGCGCCCCAGGCAATCGCAGCGAACGACGAAGGCGGTGTACAAGGTCGGGGACCCTGTACGGATCAGTAAAGTCCAAGGTCAATTTGAGAAAAGTTACTTGCCCAACTGGAGCGATGAGCACTTCCTGATTAAACGGCGCCTACCCCAACAGCAGCGAGTCTATGAACTGGAAGATCTTCAAGGGGAACCGTTGCTAGGGACGTTTTACGAGATGGAATTACAGCCCGTCGTAAAAACACAGCAAGACTACTACACGGTGGAGCAGATTTTGAAAACGGAACGTCGACGTGGCAAACTGTTTCATTTCGTCAAATGGCAAGGTTGGCCCAGTTCCTTCAATTCCTGGGTCGCTGCCAACCAGGTGAAACGACTATAAAGCCAGACACCACTACCGTCATCCTTCATTTCACGTTCGACCACGGTGCTATGGACAAGCAGCAGCTGCCTCTGAACACAGCGTCTCCCAAAACGCGCAAAGCGCAAGTGGGCTTTGTGGTGATAGTGCTAACCCTGCTGGGTGTGTTGTACGAAGGTGTGTTTTACGACGTAGCCTATGTCAGCACGCTACTTAACCAACTGAGAACACCAGCCATCAGTGAAACCAGTCTACAGATAGCACCAGTCAACCCCGTATCGAGCCCAGTCACCACCACACCCCGTGTACAAGCCACGTCGAGCTCCACACCAAGCTCCACACCTACACCAAGAACACCCACTACGTCTGAAAACCCACCGGCTTTCATCCCTCACAGTGAACAGACAACGACGACCGACGTTATACCCACCACCATCATCACTCACAGTGAACAGACAACGACGACCGACGTTGTACCCACCACCACCACTCCAGTTCACTCGTACGACATTTACAAGAGCGGGTTACCACGACAGCGCATACAGCTCGAACCATGGACCCTCGGTGGCAGCATCCCTTCACTTGCGTCATCGCAGGACAGACGGGCTCCGGGAAAACGCACTTCGTCAGGAAGCTCCTTCAACACGCCGACAGCATGATCACCCCACCCTTTGCCCGAGTCGTGTGGTGTTACGGAGAATGGCAGGAAGCGTATGCAGCAATGCCCCACATCACGTTCGTGGAAGGTCTACCCAACCTGGCCGATTTGGAACCCGATACCTTGGTGGTTCTGGGTGATCTCATGGCGGAGACGGATGCGCGGGTCACCCAACTCTTTACCAAAGGCAGCCACCATCGACGGCTCAGCATCATCTACATTGTGCAGAATCTGTTCAGTAGAAACAAAGAACATAGGAACATCAGCTTAAATGCCCACTACCTGGTGGTCTTCAAAAACCCGAGAGATACCACTCAACTGCTGCACCTGGCGAGACAGATGTATCCCGGCCGCACACCGTTTGCGTTGGAAGCCTTTAAAGATGCCACAACCCCTCGGCACGGGTATATGCTCTTCGACCTCAAGCAAGCCACCCCCGACCACCTTCGACTACGGACCGGCATCTTTCCCGGAGAGACCCACCACGTGTACATGCAAAAATAATGTAAACACACCCACAGTGGCGCCCCAGCTGGGGTGTGTGTGTTTGATGATGGGGATAATAAAAAGAATGAATACCACAGCATGGTTGACTTTGTCTCTGTTCTCTGAGGTAGATAAAAAGGGCAGAGTTGTGGGTTCTGGCATTAGTTGTACATGATGTCTGCGCGAGTACGGAAGCACGCGCCCACGCTCCGTGTATTGAAGACGGCCCCACCCGAGTTGGTCCGAACCATTGTACGCGGTGCGGACCCTGATCGTGTACGCTGTCTGTGCGAGATCGGGTACAACCTGTTAAAAGGCAACGTTCCACTGACTCCGGCTCAGAACACCAAGTTGGCCAAGCATAAGACAGGTCTCCGCACCTTAGTCCAGAAGCGGGTCCCTCAAACACAAAAGAAAAAGGCGTTACAGAAAGGCGGCTTTCTCGGGGCCATCTTAGCACCGTTGGCCGCTTCCGTGTTGGGTCCAGTATTGGGTGGACTCTTCGGCCGACAATGAACCACACGAAAAAATGGTCCTCGTAGAACCACGGTTCCTTCAAAACCTCCAATCACCCACCTACGGTGAAGACCATAAACACCCTCGATGGAAAGATGCAGATCTTACAGAGACCGGGGTTAAGCGACAGTGAGAAAGTACAACGGTACAATGAGACGCTTCAACGGTACATGACGTTCATGGACCAATACAAAACCTTCTCTACCCCACCACCACCACCACCATCACCACCACCACGTGACACACCGCCGACCTCAGCACCGCTCCAACAGCCGCCATTACCAGGGGTAGCACCCACAGCCCCACAGTGGGAGGAAGACGAAGTGCTGAAGAGTGTACCTGCATCGTTCAGGTTCCCGGCACCCACATGACGGATTTAGTGAATGACCTGGTGCGTAAACGCAGGTCGCACACGGATCCTCGAGGATGGGAGGTCTTCGCTCAAGGCTTGAAAGACATGCATGTACCACAGGAATTGGTGGGGCACCGCTGGGCCTTTATGCAGCGAACCCAGCAATCGCCGAGTGGCCCACTACCTTCTTGGGAATCCGAATGGGAACCGGAGTCACCCCCAAAACACCACCACCACAACGGGCACCTTCTTTTCAGACCTTTAAAAAACCATCCTTGATCAGGACACCCCACATCTCCAGAGCCGTGACACGTAGCAAGTCACCGCGACGAACACGACGCCGGACACAACCGCCCAAGGCCTGGAACACCTATTAAAACCAACACCAGCAGCAGGACAGCTCAGTCGCCATGTTTTACCTCACCCTACCCAGTAACAGTTCGCTGGATGTGTTTCCTGACAACACCTTGGCCAAGTACGTGACCCAGTTACCGCCACCGTTGCATTTACCTTGGCGCTGGGAATGTGGCCTCGTGGATATCCAATACCCTTACTCGTGGTACAACGTGCGAGCCAATGAAGTGTGGTACGAGGTGACCTACGAAGGAAAAGACACCCGACTCACCCTCCCCGAAGGCCAATACGATACTCCCAAGGAGTTCATGGGTGGGCTGTCAAGACTGTTGCATTATAAGGCTCCACGGGAGGTCACGAATACTTCAAGACCCATCAAAGCCTATCCCTTCAAGAATCACGTGGACTTCGATTACAACGCACACAACGACAAGGCACAGCTTATCGTCACCGCCAGCGCGAGTGTCGTACTGAGTCCTATCCTCCTTAAATGCTGGGTTTCGATCTACAGACGTTCGCTGGTCCCACCGCCCATCAAGGCCAGATCCCGATGGATATGAAGTCGGGTATGTACGGACTCTACGTCTACTCGGACGTGGTGGACAACCACATCGTGGGCGATATCAACACACCTCTGTTACGGGTGGTGCCCATTAAAAAGACGTATGGAGATCAAGTCACCCACAGTTTCACTCACATACTCTACCTACCCGTACGACAAACCGACATCAACACGATCACGGTGGATATAAGAGATGACACGGGACGACCGGTGGCATTCGAACGCGGGAAAGTGGTGCTGACACTTCATTTTCGACAAGCACGTGCTCCCCACTTTGTATAATGAAGGTGCCTTACGAGTGCGATGCGCGCAGCTATATGGACTATTATGCCCAACAGGCCAGCGGTGGCCTTCCGGTATTTAGTGGTGCACGCATGCAACGAGGACATTGACTGGGGAATATACTCGGGAGCATCGTCAAAACGTTCCTGCCGTTGGTGACGCGTGGGGTGAAAGCAATCGGCAAACAAGCGGTACGCAGTGGACTGCAAGTCGCCGGTGATGTCTTGGGGGGTACGGCACCCAAAGAAGCCTTGAAACGGCGGGCCAAAGAAGCAGGAGGCGTCTTGGTGGCCAAAGCACAACGCACCGTAGGGAATAAAAGACCTGCACCACAGAGACCACGCACCAGTCGACGACCGACCCAGCGACGACGCACATCGAAGACCCAGGATATCTTTTCTTAAAACATGTCCTTGATCCACGCAGAGTCCTGTCCCTCCACCAACAGTGAATTTGATTTGTGGACCGTGCCGCCCACACAGACCAGTGCCGAACAAGGATTATGAGTGGAGCATCTCCCGCTCTCCAGCATCAACGAAACAGGGCCCATCGAGTTCACCATCAGTAATGCGGATACGCCTATGTGGATTTAGCCCATACATACTTGTATGTGAAAGCCAAGATCGTCAATGGAGATGGCTCCAGAATCGTGGACCAAGCAACAGTGGGCCCGACGAATCTCTGGCTGCACTCGATGTTTCAACAGGTGGATATATTTCTCAGCGACAAACTCATCAGTGACTCGACCAACACGTACCCCTATCGAGCCTACATCGAGACGCTGTTGTCGCATGGACGAGAGGCTAAAAAATCTCAACTGACAGCCGCTTTATTCTACCAGGACACAGCCCAGCACATGGGCGCAGAGAACGACAATGTGGGATATAGCAAACGGAAGGCTTTGACCGCGAACGGCGTCTCGGTGGATCTCATGGGTCGACTGCACGCAGACATCTTCATGCAAGACCGGTACCTCTTGAACAGTCCCATCAAATCCATTGATCCGGGCGCCTCCGACCTTCGCCTTGATGGCCACTAACGTGAACGGGCATGCAGCTGACTATAAGATTGTCATCCAAGACGCAGTCCCTGTATGTCCGAAAAGTGAAACCGAATCCAGCCGTTCAATTGGGACACCTCAAAGCCTTGGAAACAAAACCAGCCCAGTACCCTATCCGACGTGTGCAAACCAAGTCATTATAGGTGTCTGCTGGAAATATGAGCTATCCAACAAAGAAAACCTGTTCCTAGGGGGAACTACCCAAGCAGCGATTGATCCTGGCCTGTGTGGAAAATACCAGTTTCAGCGGAGCCTACCCAGAGAATCCGTTTGACTTTAAACATTTCGGCATCAAGGATTCAATGACCGTGCATGTGGACGGACAACAGGTCCCAGCCACGGCCTTAACATCGAACTTTGGACGCGCGAATTTCATTCGAGCCTATCAGAGCCTGTTTACAGCCACCGGTCAAATCAACCAAGACGAAGGGAATATGATCAGTCGGGAGGACTACGCGAACGGATACACATTGTTCTGTTTCGATCTGACCCCCACCTTAGAGAGCGACCATCAGCTGGCCCTCGCCAAGCAAGGCAATTTACGGTTGGAAATCCACTTTGCACGAGCCCTCTGGAGCACCGTCAATGTGATCTGCTACGCCGAGTTTGACAACATCATTCAAGTGGACAAGGCGCAACGTCCTGTGTGACTTCTCCACCTAACATGGATACAGACCAGATAACCACCGTGCTGGAGAATGACCCAGAAACACGTATGGTCTTTCAAGGGGTGTTCGCCCGAGATGTGTTCCCATTAGACCGTATGTATCCTGCTGCTTACGTTCTCAACACGGACCCGATGGATCGACCCGGTGAACATTGGGTGGCTGTGTACTTGACAGAACAGCAGGGCGAATACTTTGACCCATACGGCCTGCCACCCCTCCATCCCAATTTAACAGTCTTCATGGATCAAGGCACAGAGACGTGGTACTGGAACAGTCAAACGTTGCAAAGCCTGACCAGTAGCGTGTGCGGACAATATTGCTTGTTTTACCTGTACCATCGATGCCGGGGAAGACCCTTATCTACCATCGTACAGATGTGTGACGAGTACCCCAAGGCCGAGGACCGCGATGTACTCGTATATGACTGGGCCGCCCATCATTTCAATGTACAAGCCCCGTTCTGGGCTTAAGTTCTTTCAATGTACACAAGCCCCCTGTTCTGGGCTTAAGTTTACAAGGCCCCTGTTCTGGGCTTCAGTTCTTTCAATGTACAAGCCCCCTGTTCTGGGCTTCAGTTTTCACGTGGTTGTTCTCACGTTGTTGTTGTTACTGAATAAAACACAAAATGAGATCTCACCAAAAAACCCTGTCTTGTGTGTTTTCTATATGAGCATAATGCATGAAACTGGCTTTGAACACCGTATTAGCCAATCAGTGGCCTAGAATGGAGCCAAAGCTAACCCATCCCTGTCCAGAAAACATTACCCGGGTGTACAAGAACCCGGATGTAGGCGCGGACGTAGCCGAAAGCATCCCAGTACCCGGATGTAGGCGCAGACGTGAGCAAAATTCTAGTACCCGTCCATTGGTTCTTTTATCGATCGCTCATTGGCTCTTTTTCTCGACCGCTGATTGGTCCAAATGGAACTGCCCATCCTTCCCAGGTTAATTTACAATCCCCTTTTGGGGTTCAAGCTCTGTATATCGATGCCGCAACGTTGTCTCCGAACCTTGCCGAAAGGGAGACCTTGGACCTTTTGACCTGGATGTGACCTTTGACCTTTTGACCCGACATTCACCCGCGCACTGCCGGTGATGACGCGCGCGCGCGCTGCGGCCGGGGCGGGCCGGGCCGGTCCGGGAAAAACCCCGGATGTTGAACATCCGGATCCTACGTGTACGGGAAAAATTGGAACTCTTCTGTGTTCGAAGGTAGTTTTAGTGAAACCCGGAAGTGACGTCACAACCCACCAAACCACAACCATGGACCCCTAGTGGTGGGTTAAAACACACCCCCACGCATCCCCAACATGCCTGCTTTCTATACTACGGTCAGACTACGCATGCGCAGACTCTTGCACACGGACGAACCATGAGTCGATACATTACAAACTCCACGAGAGCTTCAAAATAAGACCTCATACGACACCATAGGACCATTAGGGGCTCACCTAGGCCCCAAAACGTTCACCCCGTATGGACCTATACCTCCATAGCCATGCAGTATAGGCCTATGGGCCTACCCAGGCCTCGGTGAACTTTTTCCAAAAATGTCACCGTTTCGCTTCGAAACCCTTCCCATCGTGTTCTAAATAACGAGACGTGAAAAACAAGACCAAACAACCCATATCACAATGAACGCCTCGGTGAGCTTTTTCCAAAACATTCACCGTTTCGCTCCGGGACTCTTCCCATCATGTTCTAAATGACGAGACGTGAAAAACAAGACCAAACAACCCATATCACAATGAACGTGTGTGAATTTTCCAGGTTGAACCTATACCCCCATATAGCCAGTATGGGAATATATGGGCTATATGGTACTTTTCCAAAAAATTCACCGTTGCGCTCTGAGACCCTTCCCATCGTGTTCTAAATGACGAGACGTGAAAAACAAATCCAAGCAACCCATATCACAATGAACGTGTGTGAATTTCCCAGGTTGGACCTATACCCCCCATGGCCAGCCTATGGGCCTATATACAGACCTCGGTGACTTTTCCCAAAAATTTCACCGATTCGCTCCGGGACCCCTCCCATTGTATTTTTCTCGGAGAGACGAGAAAAACGAAACCCCACAACCCATAGTAACACCCACAAGAAAAAAATTGACCATCCCCATACCCCATACAGGCATTTCCCCTTATATTGTATAATACAGACCCCTATTGTAGGGGTAAAGTCCGTGTTCCGCTTTTATAGTTTCGGGGACAAATCCTAATTTTACATGCACCCACCCCATTGACTTGATAGGCAGGCCCCGATAAGCCCGGGGCATGATATTAGCCCTTTTGGCTAGAGTTGATAGGTGTTTTCCCCTAGTTTAGGGGTAAAGTCCGTGTTCCGCTTTTTATAGTTTCGGGGACAAATCCTAATTTTACATGCACCCACCCCATTGACTTGATAGGCAGGTCTCAATAAGCCCGGGGACCGATATTAGCCCTTTTGGCTAGGGTTGATAGATGTTTTCCCCCTATTTTAGGGGTAAAGTCCGTATTCCGCTTTTTATAGTTTCGGGGAAAAATCCTAATTTTACATGCACCCACCCATGATTGGATGCCCCTTCACGAATGCTTCACTTTGATACCTCACTCGACCCAAGGTTCAAGGTTCTTTATTTGCTGATCACAGCGCCCGTTATCGAGCAGATATACAATCAAGCGAAGATAATTAAGTATATATACATATAGAATAACCTAGTTGATTAGAAATAATTTGATTTACAGAAATCGGATCAGGCAGCGTATTTGAAGTCTGGGGACTACTTTTTCTCCGCGGAAGCTTTTTCCCGCGACCGCATCACCGCCAGACCGCATCACCGCGGAAGAATACATGCCCAGGGGCCCTTTGCCGGAACTATAGTCACCCAGAGTTCCCTCCCCTAGATTGGAACTCTTCTGTGCTGGAGGTAGTTTTTGGTCTCTTAAGCTGGTGGCGCCCCCTGGTGGATGCAAGAGTTACCTCCCCCGGCAAAATAATAACCTTCGTGCACTCTCCCTACTACTACTCCAGACCGGAAGTGACGTCATACGGGACAGCGCCCCCTGGTGGATGCAAGAGTTACCTCCCTGGAAAACGCATGCCTTCGTGCCGTCTCCCTACTACTTACCTGGGCTAATGCCATAGTTTCAAAAAATCAAGATGGCCATCATGACGTGACGTCATCTGGTCAGAAGACATTTCTCGGCTGAGATTTTTTAGCCCACAATCACCAGATGGTGGGCTGTTCAAATCGCTTTTCGTCCGTGGTCCGTCAGTCGTCCGTCCGTAAACAATTCTTGTTATCGCGATATCTTAGGAACTACTTTATGGATCTTTCTCAAATTTGGTACACAGGTTCCCCTTGGGGTCTAGTTGTGCAAGATACCTTTTCTGGTCCGATTCGAAAATCTAATATGGCCACCAGGCAGCCATCTTGGATTTCCCCATGAAACCTTGTTATCGCGATTTCTCAGGAACTACTGCATGGATCTTTCTCAAATTTGGTACATAGGTTCCCATTGGGGTCTAATATGGCCTCCAGGCAGCCATCTTGGATTTCTCCATGAAACTTTGTTATCGTCATTTCTCAGGAAGTACTGCATGGATCTTTCTCAAATTTGGTACACAGGTTCCCCTTAGGGTCTAGTTGTGCAAGATACCTTTTTTGGTCCGCTTCGAAAATCCAATATGGCGACAAGGCAGCCATCTTGGATTTCCCCATGAAACCTTGTTATCGCGATTTCTCAGGAACTTTTGCATGGATCTTTCTCAAATTTGGTACACAGGTTCCCCTTGGGGTCTAGTTGTGCAAGATACCTTTTCTGGTTCGATTCGAAAATCCAATATGGCCACCAGGCAGCCATCTTGGATTTCTCCATGAAACATTGTTATCGTCATTTCTCAGGAAGTGCTGCATGGATCTTCCTCAAATTTGATACACAGGTTCCCCTTAGGGTCTAGTTGTGCAAGATACCTTTTCTGTTCCGATTCGAAAATCCAGTATGGCTACAAGGCAGCCAACTTGGATTTCCCCATGAAACCTTGTTATCGCGATTTCTCGGGTAGTACTGCATGGATCTTTCTCAAATTTGGTACACATGTTCCCCTTGGGGTCTAGTTGTGCAAGATACCTTTTTTGGTCCGATTCGAAAATCCAATATGGCCACCAGGCAACCATATTGGATTTCCCCATGAAGCTTTATTGTCATTTCTCAGGAAGTACTGCATGGATCTTTCTCAAATTTGGTACACATGTTCCCCTTGGGGTCTAGTTGTGCAAGATGCCTTTGCTGGTCCGATTTGAAAATCCAGTATGGCCACCAGGCAACCATCTTGGATTTCCCCATGAAACTTTATCGTCATTTCTCAGGAACTACTGCATGGATCTTTCTCAAATTTGGTACACAGGTTCCCCTTAGGGTCTCGATATGCAAGATGCCTTTTTCGGTCCGAATCGAAAATCCAATATGGTCACCAGGCGGCCAATTTAGACTTCCCCATGAAATTTTTTTATCGTGATTTCTCAGGAAGTACTGCCTGGATCTTTCTCAAATTTGATACACACGTTCTCCTTGTCGTCTAGTTGTGCGAGATACCTTCTTCGGTCCAAATCGAAAATCCAATATGGCCTGCGAGATACCTTCTTCGGTCCAAATCGAAAATCCAATATGGCCACAAGGCGGCCATCTTGAATTTCCCCTTGAAACATTGTTATCATGAATTCTCAGGAATTATTTCATGGATCTTTCTGAAATTTGGTACACAGGTCCCACATGGGGCCTAGTAGTGCAAGATATCTTTCTTGGTCTGATTCGAAAATCCAAGTTACGCTTCAAATTAATACAGTATTTTCGAGTTGTGACGTTGCATCACAAGAGTCGGCGGATCAAACGGTGGGGCATATTCTATATATTGATTATAGAGAATAACCAAACCTTCACCTTCCATATCAAAGAGTTCAAATAATTCGGAATTAAAATGTATTTCTTCAATTTTAAATCAGTTTTCTTTAGTCCATGCAGTACAGCAAGTGAACTGCTACACCCTTTCGTCTGCCGGCGGATCGGCTACATGAAGGGATGTCACTGTTGTGACTCAACGTCACAACTCGACAACTGTAGACTACTGCATGTTTCGGTCCAAGGGAGGTAATCAGGATTCAGGCACTTTCGAAGTTTCAACATTACTGCGCGGACCGGATCCCTTCAGTATTAAGTATTGTACCATCTTACTATTTTGGAGCATGGTATCTTACAAGAGATATCTCAAACTAGCCCAGTAAACAGAACAGAATTAGCATTCGTTCCTAATTATAAAATCTTAAGTATGTTTCGTAGCTCATGCCAAAGTGTCAAAGAGATTGGTCTTCGCTTCCAGTACCCTATGATGACACGTGCAAAAAAATAAATAAAAAAATACTACAAAACGAAGGCGAAGGATCCTCCGTACATGTACATTCACTTTCAGACTAACTTTGCTCATTTCTCTTGTACTATAACAACCGACATAAGTACAGTTTCTAGAAATCTTGAAACTCCTGAAGCTTAGATTATATCTTGGTGTTTTTCAGTGTCCCTTTTTCGATCTTTTTCGCTCAGATTCGAAATTCTGTAAATAAAATTACAAATCAATCATTTGTTCTTAGTAACAATGGACAAAAGATCCTCTAGTCATTAGCTTACAATTATCGGACAATGGTGGGCGCCAAGATCCTTCAGGATCTCTCGTATTTACAGATTTTTCGCTTAAAATACCAGTGCGATGGAGAATTATTATTTAGGCTAAATAAATTAGTTTTATGCACTTGCAGGCAAGAAATATAATGAAAAATGGACGGAAAACGACAAATGCTACTTTCTGAGGGCACCTCATTTCAACCATTTTGAATTTAGCCGTGATTTTTCATCCTCGCTAGCCAGTGAATCGATCGATAAGTTACGATCGATCCATTGGCTTGGCTAGTTGTCGATAGCAGTTCTGGATATAAATAGCTCGAGGGGTTTCAACTAAACCGTACCAATCAGTAAGCGCGCTGGAGCAGCTCATCAGGCCAATCCGCAGTGAGGTTTGAGTTTTGACTGGTTTGAATTTCATCGCCAGCCAGGACAACCTTTGAAATCGACATCGGGTGTCAAAGCGAAAACCGCTGTGGATGAAATGTATGAGATTGTGTAATAGACGCAACGACTCGAGAACTCGTCCAAATCACCAAAAAGGTCCAGGTAAACCCTCTTGGAGAATTTAGGGATTACCTGGACTTTTGCAGATGATTCAGGAATTCAAGATGGCAGACATATAGGGTCATCCGAAACTCTTGCTCAACTTGGTAAATGTTATTCGTCAAATTCAAAGCGATTATTTTTAGCGCGAAGCAGACATTTGCTACATCTGAGCTGTTTCACACTATAATGATCATTTTAGGCCAATTGATGGTTAAAATGTCCATTTAAATGCCTTTTTTATATTATCCTCTGTCTGTGCATGCGCAGATGGATGGCTTTCCACTACACACATGTCCAATCGAACTGTCCTTCACTAGTGCTTCAATATGACACACGACCCATTCGGACCACGGATGATCCACTTAGACCCCGAAACGTCCACCGCACATCTGCCGATGCACCACACATGCACAGTCAGAACTTTTCAGCGAAAGTCAACTCATGACCTCGAGACACCTCCCATTGTACTCTACAGCATGACAGGACAATTGAGATGCCACCCTCCATACCGTAAAGAAAAATGTCCATGAGTGGGTTCCCATTGGGCATATTAGGCTGACCATAGAAGTATATATCGGGGACCCGCCCTCCAGTACCTCAAGCTGGAGGTTTCTATGATGGCCGATAAGGTCCATCGCTGCGTGCGCCATCATAGGTTTCAGCCTTTGGTACCCGCATTGCTGGTTTGACTCCCACCAGGGTCACGGTGATTCTTTCGTTGCATGTATCGCTATGCTTGGGGATTTCCCTTCTCTCGCTGCATAGATGGCTAGAACATTGACGGGGCAAGATAGGATTGACCTCTACGGTCAATTGCCCTCCGGACATTCTCGGAGATGACCGAACATTTCCAAAGATTCCCATTGATCCAGGCAATATATATTAACATTGACGTGACTGGGAAGTCAATTCACGTTGTACCAACCGGTACGAGAAGTGACCTAACCACCACCAGAAGTGACCTTTGATCCGGACGTGACCTCACAACGGAAGAGACCTTTGACCTGGAAGTGATCTTTGACCCGGAAATTACGTCAGCGCCACATGAACCATCAGCCTCAATCCGCGGGAATTTACCTTTATATACTACTGCAAATATCTCGCTATTCGTCCTCCAGCGGGAAAAAATAAATACAGTTTACAGTAGTTTATTGGAAGCATTGCTATGCATGTCCAAAACTGGGTTAATGACCCCAGAACCTTTACTTTCAGCAGTGCGCCAAGGCTAAAATTGAATAGTATGCATAAAGGAAGCTACTTGCCAAATTTGGTGCTATTATCCGCTCTGTATCGGTAATTTCAATAAGCCAACGGCCTCGTCGCGAGGTTGTATAAAATGATCCCGTATGTTAGAATTGAGATGTTGTATTGTTAGAATAATGTTTACTTCTAGATTATATATGTGTAAAAGTTTTTGAAATATGATAAAGGGCTACCTATATTCGGTACCGACATTAGAAGATATTTTCCAACGTGCGCTAAAGCAACAAGTCTGGAAAGCAAAGGGTATTCGTTGACATCATGCACGTCGGTATATGATCGATGACTGACAAAGTACGATAGATGATGACAATACAATACAATACAATACAATTACCGGTACTGACTCGACAGTAAGAACATTCTGGATTATCTATGTAAAAGCGCTCATCGACAAAAAAAACCCCAACATTTTTCGCAAAAGATTCACTCAGCATTTTTTCGTAGGCCATATAGCATGATTTTTTTTTCTGTTCGCTTCCTATAATCTCCGGGAACTCGACAAAAAACAGAATATGTGATTTAAGCGCGATTTTTTCCCCCAACGATTATAATCTGGAAAATCGACTGAAATTCTCAAAGAAGAAAAAATGCATTTATCTGAAAGGCATACCATTTAATAACATCTGTAGCAAAGATATGTATAAACTGGACAAAAGAGCAGCTCGGCGTCTTAATTTTGTTATTAAAAGTGATAAATTCATCTCAAGGAATAATGCTTGGAAAAATGTGTAGTTAATAAAGATCCTTCAATTTACGGAGAAGATTTAAAATACACACTCGTGATTCCGTCACGAATATATATATATATATATATATATTTTAATTATTATTATTATATGATTCCGTCACGGACTAATTTTAACCTGATGACCCAATCAACCAATTGGGTCAACCAATCAATCTTTGGGTACTCACGGTATGTTTGTAACAGAAATGATATTAGAATAATCAGATCGAATCTCAGAGCAGTCTGTGACTTCGTCATAGACATTTCCAAATATTATATTACGAAACCTTCAAGTATCTTCCAAACCGATTCCCTCGCGGTGGAATGTTTTTCACTTATTTCCGGCGGGGAGGGGGTGGGGTAATATTTTGGATTGTCTTTTAATAAAAACAAATACCCTAAAATACTATAAAATAGGTACTTTATTTCATTATTTAGATGTGAAAAAAAGTTGGAACAACTGACACTGAATCGACATGGATGATTATAGGCGAAGGCAGCAGTACATGTGTCGTGGTATAGTCATTTGAAGGCGGGATGACGTCGACTTGCGGTCAGATAATTGCAGCAATGCTAAAATGAGGCAGCAGATGATTGTATGTAAAATACAATGTCACTTGATCCTCGTGTAATATAATGGACTGCTGCAGTACCAGACAGACACAAAACAAACACATTTTCATTCATATTTTGTATTAAATATACAAGAAGTGAACGGAAATTGAGAGATAATTGGATCAGAGGTATTTCCGAAAAGGAGTAAGTTCTCAAGTGCTCGTTACCGAAACTCAGAGCAGTTTATTCCATGAAATCACTCGCTTCGTCATAATATTTTTCCATGGTACTAGACATATAATACCCTCACTGCCAAATACCTGATACTATGTGAGTACTTGTGGAAGACTGAAACTTATTAGTTCCTTGGAAATACGTGCATAGGCCTATCTATACTTCAGCTAGTCCAACTGGTAACTGCTATACGTATATACGGTGCATACGTCAACCTGTTTGTTAAATATTATTGTTTCACACTGACAATTGTATTTTCATCCTTTTGTGCCAAATGACCATATAACCAGCCATGTGACTTTGTTTTAGTGTCAATAAAGTTATCTTATCTTATCTTATAATGGGCTGCTGCTCACATAGATCAACTGGAACAACGCCACAAAATGTGTAAAATTTTTGTTTGGTTCTAATAGTAATAACCCGAGATTTGATGTCGATGCAGTACGATATCAAGTGATCAAAAAATGACTGAACACCAACAACCATACCTTTCGTTGACAGGCTGAAAATCTCCCATTTTAGGGTAACGATGCAGACGCTGGGCTTGAAAACGAAAATAACCGAATGACCTATAATCTTCAAATGTACTGCTGCCTTTTCCTATAATCATCCTTGTCGACTGTGAATGAATATGAAGAATGTTTAGCAACTGAGAGTATGGGTTCAATTATTAGAGATATTACCGCACTACCGCATTCCAACAAACAGATTGAGCAAGAGGGTCTAGAGGAGATAGTGCGGGCTGGGCTACACGGAAATTAGAAAAATATATAAAAAACATTTCTAACCTGCGTTCAATCAAATTCTCGGTGATATTTCATAAAGGGACGAAATAACACAGATAACGATGAACAATAACAGCAAATATTAATGAACATAAAGTGACTACCAACATGAGCCTTTGACGTGGACATGTATTTAGCAGGACACTAATATACAGCGTAGTTATGTGTACAACGATCTTTCGAAATATAATTTAGTTGAAAATACCGCCTATTTCGTGGATATGTAACTGATATATTGTGAGAAATTCTGATATAATAATTCTAGCTATTCCATATGCCTAAAATATACATATAAAGAGGATTGAATGTATATTAGCCCTGTACCGTGCTGACATATCATGTGCAAAAATAGATCAAATAGTCGCACTGTTCGCTACTTTCCGGAAAGTACGGGAAATGTCGATCTGTGGGTTTAGCCAATGAAAACTGACTTCCAGATTGTTCTCCACGTGATGTAAACAAATGCACATGGCTATTCGCCGATTCATGCTGCAGAATCGAATGTTCTCGATAGTTCAAGATTTATCGAACACATTGACTATAAATATAGGCAAACTTCTGCCGTCAGGACAAACGGAGAAGAATTAAGCCACTGTGCGGTTCTATTTGAGCTAAGCGAATTCGTTTGAAGAGAATTACTGTCGTTACTACATCGTAGTGACTTGTGAAATTTATTGTGAAAAACTTTACACCGGAGAAAAGACTATATTCAACATGGTTGTGAAGAAAGGAACAGCAATAGGCATTGACCTGGGAACTACCTATTCCTGTGTGGGTATATTTCAACATGGCAAGGTGGAGATCATCGCTAACGATCAGGGAAACCGAACAACGCCCAGCTATGTGGCCTTCACTGACACAGAGCGGCTGATCGGGGACGCAGCAAAGAACCAGGTAGCGTTAAATGCCCAGAACACCGTGTTCGATGCTAAAAGACTTATCGGTCGTCGATTCGACGATCCTTTAGTGCAGAGCGACATGAAAAACTGGCCGTTCAAGGTGGTCAAGAAATTGGACAAGCCCCATATTGAAGTAGAATATAAAGGGGACAATAAAACATTCTCACCAGAAGAAATCAGCTCGATGGTTCTGACGAAAATGAAGGAGACTGCCGAGGCTTACTTGGGTCATAACGTGAGCGATGCTGTGATCACGGTACCCGCTTACTTCAATGACGGCCAGAGACAGGCTACCAAAGACGCCGGGGCCATTGCCGGTATAAATGTACTGAGAATTGTTAACGAACCCACCGCCGCCGCCCTCGCTTACGGACTAGATAAAAAAATGAAAGGTGAGAATAATGTTCTAATCTTTGATCTCGGAGGTGGTACCTTTGATGTTTCCATTTTGACCATAGACGATGGGTCTATGTTTGAAGTTAGGTCCACCGCGGGAGATACTCACCTGGGCGGTGAAGATTTTGATAATCGAATGGTGAACCATTTCGTACAGGAATTTAAGAGAAAGTATAAGAGAGACATCAGCAAAAATGTCCGGGCCATTCGGCGCCTTCGTACGGCCTGCGAACGAGCGAAGAGAACGTTATCGAGCAGTTCCGAGGCCAGCCTGGAGATAGACTCACTATTCGAGGGTATAGACTTTTACACGAAAATCACACGAGCCAGATTCGAGGATTTGTGTGCGGACCTGTTCCGAGGAACTCTCGAGCCTGTGGAAAAAGCGTTACGGGATGCCAAAATGGACAAATCCAAAATCCACGAGATTGTCTTGGTTGGCGGTTCAACTAGAATTCCTAAAATACAAAAACTGTTGCAGGATTTTATGGGAGGAAGAGATTTAAACAAATCCATTAATCCCGACGAGGCGGTGGCGTACGGCGCGGCGGTACAGGCTGCCGTGTTGACGGGAGATGACAGCGAGACGATCAGGGACGTACTGTTAGTGGATGTGGCCCCCTTGTCTCTGGGCATTGAGACCGCTGGGGGAGTGATGACCAATCTCATTGACCGAAACACCAGAATCCCTACCAAGACCTCTAAAACCTTTACCACATACTCGGACAATCAGCCCGGAGTGACCATACAGGTGTACGAGGGGGAGAGAGCTATGACCAGAGACAACAATATGCTGGGTACCTTTGCCCTAAATGGCATACCCCCAGCGCCCAGAGGGGTCCCGCAGATCGAAGTTACCTTCGACATCGACGCTAACGGAATCCTTAATGTCTCTGCCGAAGACAAGAGCACTGGGAAACAGAACAAAATCACCATCTCTAACGATAAAAGTCGACTCAGTAAGGCAGACATTGATCGTATGTTGGCCGAGGCCGAGAAATACAAAGCCGAGGATGAAAAACAACGCGAGAAAATGGCCTCCCGAAATCAGCTGGAAAGCTACATATTCGGTCTGAAACAGGTGATCGATGAGAACGGGGACAAATTTTCTGAGGAAGACAAAAATACCGTGAGCAAAGTGTGTGACGAGGGACTGAAGTGGATGGACGGGAACACTATGGCGGAAAAGGACGAATATGATTATAAACTGAAAGAAATCCAGAATGTGTCGTCACCAATCATGAGCAAATTACACAAAGGTGCTGGTCAATCGGCTGGTGAATCCGGACAGAGTGGTCAGAGGGGACATTCTAACCAAGGACCCACCGTTGAAGAAGTGGACTAATTATAGGACTCAATGATGTTACGGTAAATCCTCTAATAAATCGATCACACTGTTCGAAATTCGAAATTTTTGGGAACAAATTTATTCAGTCGTTCTAATAAATTTGATCACCCTAAACCATTGAACTGACGAATTAATAAAGGAGTATCGGTATGATTTTGGAACATTTTGCCAACTGATGTTATATCACCGCCCTGATGTTAAGGTAGAAACTTCCTGTGATTTAGTTATAGAGGATTTAACGTATCAGCGATTTGAACAAGCTCAACATGTGTTACTATCTAGTATTTTTCACAGACATAACTTTTCTGATTCTTTTATTTCACTATGTTCGCTATAAGTATGCCATCATCGTTATCAAGTATTATAAAGACAATTTATAGAACTTTGCATATCGATACTTATAAAATGGACAATTGAAGGACAATGTGTCTCCAATAATAGTAAAAATGTGTTTCCTAAAGTATAGTATTGTATTTCTAATAGAAGAGTGAAAATACGCGTGCTACTTCCTGGTACCGCACACAGGGGCTCGTTACCGTTGTTAATTGGTTACTTGAGTTGACTAAAGGGGGGGGGGGGATTCGAGGTAGGAAATAAATTCCCTACCTCGACCCCCCCCCTGTAATCAAACCAATTAACAACGATAGCGAGCCCCTGTGGTACCGCATTGTCTCCTATAGTATTGTAATACATTGGATGGTTATGTTGTAATATGTAAACTTACATAAATGTTCATGACAGGAGTTAACATTGATTTCATCGCAACTGATATAAGTAGAATCAAGAATAAATTTATAATATGAATTTATTTGAAGATAACTTTATTCCATTGTATCTATATCATTGTGTTATAAGAAGACGATTGTGCAGTTTTATTTACAAAACTATTTATTTGTATTGTATTAAATTATTTCGAAGAATATCGTAATTATCGTGTTGGTTTTGTTAATTTCTATGATATTGAAGGACAAGTTAATTGAATGAATAGAGTATGATCTCTACATCAGGGGCCTGTTGTTATATACCTGTCACTGTTTTCTTATGCTTGATATATGGGGGAAAATGTTTAACTTGCGGCAATTAGTGGAATATGCTTTATTCGCGTATTATTATTGAAGATTGGGCTAATGTGCTTATAGTTAGCACAACTTTTGACGTGTTATATTTGGAAATCTTTACGAAGAATGGCAAATCGTGTACCTCCCCATATATGAAGCATAAGATACCTGTAACAAGTACTACCCACGTGACCCAGACTATCGGTGCCTAGAATCACTGGAGCGTGAAAACCAGCGATATTTCCAGCATATCTGTACTTAATGTCATTGTTGGAAGAATGACCAACTCCTTTGTAACTTCTTAGTCTGAGTATCAATCTATCCTATCGCGGGTTACACGGCGTGCTCTGCATGACCAGTGCCCATCGTATCACGATGGAGTGTTCAAGTACATCCATTCTTACACGCAGACATGCACTATGCGATAGATCGACACTGATTAAAACGGACTAGATTTGGTTAAGTGATTGGCGTATGCATCAGAATTTGGCGTGTAAATGTCACTAATACGATTCGGTCAGAAAAAGAAAAATGTCCATGAGTGGGTTCCCATTGGGCATATTAGGCTGACCATAGAAGTATATATCGGGGACCCGCCCTCCAGTACTTGAGGTACTGGAGGTTTCAGCCTTTGGTACCCGCATTGCTGGTTTGACTCCCACCAGGGTCACGGTGATTCTCTCGTTGCATGTATCGCTATGCTTGGGGATTTCCCTTCTCTCGCTGCATAGATGGCTAGAACATTGACGGGGCAAGATAGGATTGACCTCTACGGTCAATTGCCCTCCGGACATTCTCGGAGATGACCGAACATTTCCAAAGATTCCCATTGATCCAGGCAAAGCGACTGCCCTAATTAACATTGACGTGACTGGGAAGTCAATTCACGTTGTACCAACCGGTACCAGAAGTGACCTAACCACCACCAGAAGTGACCTTTGATCCGGACGTGACCTCACAACGGAAGAGGCCTTTGACCTGGAAGTGATCTTTGACCCGGAAATTACGTCAGCGCCACATGAACCATCAGCCTCAATCCGCGGGAATTTTACCTTTATATACTACTGCAAATATCTCGCTATTCGTCCTCCAGCGGGAAAAAATAAATACAGTTTACAGTAGTGTATTGGAAGCATTGCTATGCATGTCCAAAACTGGGTTAATGACCCCAGGACCTTTACTTTCAGCAGTGTGCCAAGGCTAAAATTGAATAGTATGCATAAAGGAAGATACTTGCCAAATTTGGTGCTTTTATCCGCTCTGTATCGGTAATTTCAATAAGCCAACGGCCTCGTCGCGAGGTTGTATAAAATGATCCCGTGTGTTAGAATTGAGATGTTGTATTGTTAGAATAATGTTTACTTCAAGATTATATATGTGTAAAAGTTTTTTGAAATATGATAAAGGGCTACCTATATTAGGTACCGACATTAGAAGATATTTTCCAACGTGCGCTAAAGCAACAAGTCTGGAAAGCAAAGGGTATTCGTTGACATCATGCACGTCGGTATATGATGGATGACTGACAAAGTACAATACAATTACCGGTACTGACTCGACAGTAAGAACATTCTGGATTATCTACGTAAAAGCGCTCATCGACAAAAAACACCCCAACATTTTTCGCAAAAGATTCACTCAGCATTTTTGCGTAGGCCATATAGCATGATTTTTTTTTCTGTTCGCTTCCTATAATCTCCGGGAACTCGACAAAACACAGAATATGTGATTTAAGCGCGATTTTTTTTTCCAACAATTTATAATCTGGAAAATCGACTGAAATTCTCAAAGAAGAAAAAATGCATTTATCTGAAAGGCATACCATTTAATAACATCTGTAGCAAAGATATGTATAAACTGGACAAAAGAGCAGCTCGGCGTCTTAATTTTGTTATTAAAAGTGATAAATTCATCTCAAGGAATAATGCTTGGAAAAATGTGTAGTTAATAAAGATCCTTCAATTTACGGAGAAGATTTAAAATACACACTCGTGATTCCGTCACGAATATATATATATATATATTTTAATTATTATTATTATATGATTCCGTCACGGACTAATTTTAACTTGATGACCCAATCAACCAATTGGGTCAACCAATCAATTTTTGGGTACTCACGGTATATTTGTAACAGATATGATATTAGAATAATCAGATCGAAACTCAGAGCAGTCTGTGACTTCGTAATAGACATTTCCAAATATAAAATTACGAAACCTTCAAGTATCTTCCAAACCGATTCCCTCTGAGCACGGTGGAATGTTTTTCACTTATTTCCGGCGGGGAGGGGGTGGGGTAATATTTTGGATTATTATACCTCACTGTGTATTCGTTTATTTTAATTGGTTGAGACACCATCACGTGATATTCCGCAATTCTCGATGTCTTATGGAAAAAACAGCTCGTCAATGTGATGTCCCACGATCTCGCGCCGATATCACACGATCACGCGCTGACGTCACACGGCAGAGGCAATGTCACACGGTCTCGCGCAGTTATCGCCCGTGAACAGACTCTTTCGTAGCATTGTCGTATGTTGTGCTGTCATTTCGCTGTAATCACGATGGCGTGTACAGACAGAAAGCGTTTTACGTTAGGTTTTCGCTGCCTTGGTTTTTCTCTTTACACTGTAGGTCTATTTGTATTGTTTATGGCTTTTTTCGGTATAATAAAACAGATATTGCATGCTTTGAGGTGTGATATCACGATTTGTCAGCTCTCGAAGGTGATGTTCAACTCGTGCTCCGCACTCGTTGAACATCACCTTCTCGAGCTGACAAATCATGATATCACACCTCACAGCATGCGATATCTGTATATTGTCAGCTCTCGAAGGTGATGTTCAACTCGTGCTCCGCACTCGTTGAACATCACCTTCTCGAGCTGACAAATCGTGATATCACACCTCACAGCATGCGATATCTGTATATTGTCGACTGTGAATGAATATGAAGAATGTTTAGCAACTGAGAGTATGGGTTCAATTATTAGAGATATTACCGCACTACCGCATTCCAACAAACAGGTTGAGCAAGAGGGTCTAGAGGAGATAGTGCGGGCTGGGCTACACGGAAATTAGAAAAAATACATAAAAAACGTTTCTAACCTGCGTTCAATCAAATTCTCGGTGATATTTCATAAAGGGACGAAATAACACAGATAACGATGAACAATAACAGCAAATATTAATGAACATAAAGTGACTACCAGCATGAGCCTTTGACGTGAACATGTATTTCGCAGAACACTAATATACAGCGTAGTTATGTGTACAACGATCTTTCGAAATATAATTTAGTTGAAAATACCGCCTGTTTCGTGGATATGTAACTGATATATTGTGAAATTCTGATATAATAATTCTAGCTAATCCATATGCCTAAAATATACATATAAAGAGGATTGAATGTATATTAGCCCTGTGCTGTGCTGACACATCATGTGCAAAAATAGATCAAATAGAAGATTCCAGATCCCCAGCAGTCGCACTGTTCGCTACTTTCCGGAAAGTACGGGAAATGTCGATCTGTGGGTTTAGCCAATGAAAACTGACTTCCAGATTGTTCTCCACGTGATGTAAACAAATGCACATGGCTATTCGCCGATTCATGCTGCAGAATCGAATGTTCTCGATAGTTCAAGATTTATCGAACACATTGACTATAAATACAGGCAAACTTCTGCCGTCAGGACAAACGGAGAAGAATTAAGCCACTGTGCGGTTCTATTTGAGCTAAGCGAATTCGTTTGAAGAGAATTACTGTCGTTACTACATCGTAGTGACTTGTGAAATTTATTGTGAAAAACTTTACACCGGAGAAAAGACTATATTCAACATGGTTGTGAAGAAAGGAACAGCAATAGGCATTGACCTGGGAACTACCTATTCCTGTGTGGGTATATTTCAACATGGCAAGGTGGAGATCATCGCTAACGATCAGGGAAACCGAACGACGCCCAGCTATGTGGCCTTCACTGACACAGAGCGGCTGATCGGAGACGCAGCAAAGAACCAGGTAGCGTTAAATGCCCAGAACACCGTGTTCGATGCTAAAAGACTTATCGGTCGTCGATTCGACGATCCTTTAGTGCAGAGCGACATGAAAAACTGGCCGTTCAAGGTGGTCAAGAAATTGGACAAGCCCCATATTGAAGTAGAATATAAAGGGGACAATAAAACATTCTCACCAGAAGAAATCAGCTCGATGGTTCTGACGAAAATGAAGGAGACTGCCGAGGCTTACTTGGGTCATAACGTGAGCGATGCTGTGATCACGGTACCCGCTTACTTCAATGACGGCCAGAGACAGGCTACCAAAGACGCCGGGGCCATTGCCGGTATAAATGTACTGAGAATTGTTAACGAACCCACCGCCGCCGCCCTCGCTTACGGACTAGATAAAAAAATGAAAGGTGAGAATAATGTTCTAATCTTTGATCTCGGAGGTGGTACCTTTGATGTTTCCATTTTGACCATAGACGATGGGTCTATGTTTGAAGTTAGGTCCACCGCGGGAGATACTCACCTGGGCGGTGAAGATTTTGATAATCGAATGGTGAACCATTTCGTACAGGAATTTAAGAGAAAGTATAAGAGAGACATCAGCAAAAATGTCCGGGCCATTCGGCGCCTTCGTACGGCCTGCGAACGAGCGAAGAGAACGTTATCGAGCAGTTCCGAGGCCAGCCTGGAGATAGACTCACTATTCGAGGGTATAGACTTTTACACGAAAATCACACGAGCCAGATTCGAGGATTTGTGCGCGGACCTGTTCCGAGGAACTCTCGAGCCTGTGGAAAAAGCGTTACGGGATGCCAAAATGGACAAATCCAAAATCCACGAGATTGTCTTGGTTGGCGGTTCAACTAGAATTCCTAAAATACAAAAACTGTTGCAGGATTTTATGGGAGGAAGAGATTTAAATAAATCCATCAATCCCGACGAGGCGGTGGCGTACGGCGCGGCGGTACAGGCTGCCGTGTTGACGGGAGATGACAGCGAGACGATCAGGGACGTACTGTTAGTGGATGTGGCCCCCTTGTCTCTGGGCATTGAGACCGCTGGGGGAGTGATGACCAATCTCATTGACCGAAACACCAGAATCCCTACCAAGACCTCTAAAACCTTTACCACATACTCGGACAATCAGCCCGGAGTGACCATACAGGTGTACGAGGGGGAGAGAGCTATGACCAGAGACAACAATATGCTGGGTACCTTTGCCCTAAATGGCATACCCCCAGCGCCCAGAGGGGTCCCGCAGATCGAAGTTACCTTCGACATCGACGCTAACGGAATCCTTAATGTCTCTGCCGAAGACAAGAGCACTGGGAAACAGAACAAAATCACCATCTCTAACGATAAAAGTCGACTCAGTAAGGCAGACATTGATCGTATGTTGGCCGAGGCCGAGAAATACAAAGCCGAGGATGAAAAACAACGCGAGAAAATGGCCTCCCGAAATCAGCTGGAAAGCTACATATTCGGTCTGAAACAGGTGATCGATGAGAACGGGGACAAATTTTCTGAGGAAGACAAAAATACCGTGAGCAAAGTGTGTGACGAGGGACTGAAGTGGATGGACGGGAACACTATGGCGGAAAAGGACGAATATGATTATAAACTGAAAGAAATCCAGAATGTGTCGTCACCAATCATGAGCAAATTACACAAAGGTGCTGGTCAATCGGCTGGTGAATCCGGACAGAGTGGTCAGAGGGGACATTCTAACCAAGGACCCACCGTTGAAGAAGTGGACTAATTATAGGACTCAAATGATGTTACGGTAAATCCTCTAATAAATCGATCACACTGTTCGAAATTCGAAATTTTTGGGAAAAAATTTATTCAGTCGTTCTAATAAATTTGATCACCCTAAACCATTGAACTGACGAATTAATAAAGGAGTATCGGTATGATTTTGGAACATTTTGCCAACTGATGTTATATCACCGCCCTGATGTTAAGGTAGAAACTTCCTGTGATTTAGTTATAGAGGATTTAACGTATCAGCGATTTGAACAAGCTCAACATGTGTTACTATCTAGTATTTTTCACAGACATAACTTTTCTGATTCTTTTATTTCACTATGTTCGCTATAAGTATGCCATCATCGTTATCAAGTATTATAAAGACAATTTATAGAACTTTGCATATCGATACTTATAAAATGGACAATTGAAGGACAATGTGTCTCCAATAATAGTAAAAATGTGTTTCCTAAAGTATAGTATTGTATTTCTAATAGAAGAGTGAAAATACGCGTGCTACTTCCTGGTACCGCACACAGGGGCTCGTTACCGTTGTTAATTGGTTACTTGAGTTGACTAAAGGGGGGGGGGGGATTCGAGGTAGGAAATAAATTCCCTACCTCGACCCCCCCCCTGTAATCAAACCAATTAACAACGATAGCGAGCCCCTGTGGTACCGCATTGTCTCCTATAGTATTGTAATACATTGGATGGTTATGTTGTAATATGTAAACTTACATAAATGTTCATGACAGGAGTTAACATTGATTTCATCGCAACTGATATAAGTAGAATCAAGAATAAATTTATAATATGAATTTATTTGGAGATAACTTTATTCCATTGTATCTATATCATTGTGTTATAGAAAGACGATTGTGCAGTTTTATTTACAAAACTATTTATTTGTATTGTATTAAATTATTTCGAAGAATATCGTAATTATCGTGTTGGTTTTGTTAATTTCTATGATATTGAAGGACAAGTTAATTGAATGAATAGAGTATGATCTCTACATCAGGGGTCTGTTGTTATATACCTGTCACTGTTTTCTTATGCTTGATATATGGGGAAAATGTTTAACTTGCGGCAATTAGTAGAATATGCTTTATTCGCGTATTATTATTGAAGACTGGGCTAATGTGCTTATAGTTAGCACAACTTTTGACGTGTTATATTTGGAAATCTTTACGAAGAATGGCAAATCGTGTACCTCCCCATATATGAAGCATAAGATACCTGTAACAAGTACTACCCACGTGACCCAGACTATCGGTGCCTAGAATCACTGGGGCGTGAAAACCAGCGATATTTCCAGCATATCTCATCTGTACTTAATGTCATTGTTGGAAGAATGACCAACTCCTTGTAACTTCTTAGTCTGAGTATCAATCTATCCTATCATGGGTTACACGGCGTGTTCTGCATGACCAGTGCCCATCGTATCACGATGGAGTGTTCAAGTACATCCATTCTTACACGCAGACATGCACTATGCGATAGATCGACACTGATTAAAACGGACTAGATTTGGTTAAGTGATTGGCGTATGCATCAGAATTTGGCGTGTAAATGTCACTAATACGATTCGGTCAACATAAAAGATACAAGCTGTCACTCCATAAGAGCTGTGCTGGTCAATCGGCTGGTGTTTCGTGCACAGGTCCTCAAAACAAGAGTTTTGGGGAGTGGGGGTGGGTGGACGTTAGGGTGAAGTGTCGAAATAAAATACACACCGGTACCCCATATTTCGCCACTCCACCTTCCAACACTCTTGTTTTGAGGGCCTGGTGTAAAATAGGAAACCATGTCCGATAGGAAAAGCTGTCCGGCTGTTATTTAATGACCTATATCTAGGGCATCTTTTCTTGACTCGCAGCGTTAGGTAAGACATGTTTTCCTATTGAGAAGCACTGGAGAATCCTGGTCATTATTTCATATATTACACTTAAAACGCATATAGTGTGTTTTTAAGGATACAGACACTTTTACACACCCTCTAGAATTTGTCTTTATATAGCTAGAAGTATGCTTTATAGCTATGGTAATGTATATATTTTTTGAAAACCCATTTCTTAAGGATTCTAAACATATGTGTTCACTGTAAATCTTAAGTTGTGAAGATAAAATCGAATTAAAAATTAAAAAAAATTTAACAAATTGAGCCTTCTCTTTTAGATGGCTATTTTCAAAAAACTATTCAACTTATCGTAACGTACATCATCAGTTCCTGTCGAAGACAACTCTAACAGGAAATCGATGTGTCAATTTTGGTATATTTCTTATTCTATTAACAATTAATTCTGCAAAGTTCAAAACTGTGAGTTTCTCGATTTTTAAAGAAATATTCCATTAAATGTCAATAGAATGAGAACTAGACCAAAATTGATAAAACTGAGGCAGAAATTTCTTGTTGGGGTTGTCTTCTACAGGACATGATGATGTAAGTTACGATAAGTTAAATACTTTTTCAAAAATAACATTTAAAAAATTTAAATTAAATTTTAAATTAATTTTATTTTAAATCCGAATATCTTCACAGGCAATAGGTTTACAGTGAACAAATTTATATATTTGGAATCCTTAAGAAATGCGCTTCCAACAAAGTACATATAGTCATAGCTATGAGGCATATAATTTTAGCTGTATAAAGACAAATTATAGAGGGTGTATAAAAGACCTTTAATGCGTTGTGCGAAGCCCCATCACAGCATTCTCCCGTTGGCAGAGTTTGTAACCTCCAAAACTGTCGGTATAATTTGAGTATGAGGTATACATGAGAATGTATCACAGCGACTTGGTTAGCACTCGAACCAAAATGAACAAACAAAATGATTCTGACTGGTGATGTATAACGTTTGTGAGACATACACTGAGCGAGATGGACTAAGAAGGTAGGCCTGTAACACTAACGCGGGTGAACAAAAACTGCCTATTGAATGTGGGATCTGGTATATATTTATTCCAAGAGATAGATTTTTCTCCTCAAACTTCCAGTGGTGGTAGGATTCCTTGTTATTAAATGTCTCTCCTAACATCGAGTTTCGTTAAGAAGGTAGGCCTGTAACACTAACGCGCGTCATCGCATGCCCGCGCACTCGGGGAGTAGTATAGAAAGGGCATTTGATGTATGATTAGGTATGGGAGTGAGATGTAGAGAGAGTGTGTGGCCAAGACCTTTCACTACCCCGGGTGGGTTTGAATCGAGATTTGACTCTTAATCGATGACGTCATCAAGTGTGGTGTTAACTGCTGACGTCCTATTGAAGCTTTCGCGCTCTACAGAACGACGGGGTTGATGTCATGACCGTCGGGGATCAGGGGGAAATAAGTTTTATCAACACATTTTTTCATTAAAAGCTAGTTGGAGAGTCATTTGTGGTTTCCTTGGTACATGGTGGCAGTGTTGTTGGATAGGGAAGCATGTTAGAGGCGTGCAGAGAGCTCTCGATATAGCCGTTACATGAATCACCTGGACCTGTTCATGGATTCCACAAATTTTACACCTATATAGACTCAGGAGAACTAATTAGGGTTAATTAATTAGTCATATATCCAAGCTGAGGAAGCCGCGCTTTGGGTGTGTTTACATAATATTATGATGTAACGCTCTTCAAGTTGTTCATGTAACAGACGCATCTTCGGACTTGTTATCTCTTGTCCAGTGAGAAGCTACCATTTGAGAAGCAAGCTTTGTAGGGCGCATCATCGGTCGTCTGTCTGTTTCGTCTTGTCGTTCATATACCGGTACGCGTTGTCCGTTCGCACTGGTCCGCACCTGAGCGTCTTCGGACAGTCTTGGATAGTGTACGTGTCGTTGAAGAGCTGCTTTCAGCTGATCAGTCGACTTATGGACAACGGCTGAATATTGAATGACGGACTAGACGCTTGTATTCACATTTCTCAGAGCCTACGTCGTTGGCAGCTCCATTCTTTTCAAAGCCACTTGTAGTTTTCATGGTGGTTCGGTGTGTGGGATCGCCAGCAGGCAATGACATGATTTTTTCTTTCTTTTTTTGTTTGTTAATTTTGTGCTTGTGCTGTTTTATAAAATAGATCTTCGGATTATGGACGCGGAGATTCTTTAATTGACGAGAGCTGAATAATGGATTCCATGTTATTGGATGTCTCTCCCAACATCGAGTTTAGGGTTACGGTGTCGGTGATAACAGTGTCACCCAAAGAAGGCCTGTAACACTAACACGGATGAACGACAATTGCCTATTGAACGTGGGATCTGGTATATATATATATTTCAAGAGATAGCTTCTGCATTTATTCCATCTTATTTGTCCTTTAACACACAATATACAGAGATCACGCAGGGGTTGACCTTTGACCTTGGGATGAGGGATGACCTATGAGTGTAGAAAAAGTGTTGTACATACTACTCTAATACATACTGTTGACCGGAATTGATGTATAGAAGGATTCGGCTTGGGTTGTTTGTGGTGTAACCCTGAAATCAGTAGTGGTCAATAGTACTTGTTATGTGAGGATTATCTGGAAAGGGATCACGCTGTACATGACGACTGGAGGGATACAATTGCCGTTGTCACTTTGGCCGATGATGTCATCCCGCGCATGCACACTTGGGGAGTAGTATAGAAAGGGTGTTTTCTGTCATGACCGTGTGCGCAGTCTACTCATTCCATTTGATCAGTTCCAATATCACAGTTCAATTTACAGATTAATGTGTTTACGATTAAATGTACTGTAAACTCCAACATACATTTACTGTGGAATAACGGTCATAACAGTGTGGGAAGAAGCTCACAACCGCGGAGCCTCTTAAGCGGGCTCTCACTTGCTGTAGCACCAGACAATACTGGTATAGCTGACGGGCCTTTCCTCTAATTATTTGGTCACCCAGGACGTGTTTCTGCACCCCGTCGGGCCGCGGACCATCCTCGTATAGGGATGCTTCACTCCACATGTTGGATACAGAGGGGGTGGGCTCGGCTTCTGTCTCTTAGTTATGCATTAGATGAAAATGTATGAACATACGAGAGTGTCGTCTGACAGAACGTACACATATTCGAAATGGTGCCCGCTCAAATGGATAGAGACTGAGTGTAATGGTTCATATACGACCTTATGTGATCACTCACTCTCTCAATCATACCGCGTTCGCTCGCTCGCTCGCTCGCTCGCTCACTCACTCACTCACTCGTACCTCCCGCACTATTCACTCAACTCCAACTCACTCACTCGTCCGCTCTTTCTTCGCCAACTAACTCTGTACCCGTTACTCTACAAGGCGGTTAACTATACCAAGGTAGAGATACATCATGCCTTGCCCACAACGCCCAGTGGAGCATGCCCGAGACCAGGAGTCTCGTTCGGTGAAATCTCGATGTCCCTGACCCCTATCGTTCTCGGTAGAGCGTTCCGTTTCCGGTTGAGCATGCGCAGTCAACACATCAGAGCCCGACCGTGACAGTCCAGACCCGCTTTTAATGCAGCTTCTATTGATGATGTCAAAGATGTTGTAATCTCTCTCCAGGGTCCACCCCATGAGCTAATGTATAGAATCTGCGCATCCGTAAACGCCCTTTCTCTGCGCTTTCTCTATTACTGATCATATCACTTTCAGCAAAAAAAACACTCCATGGGTCGATGATGAGCATACGAAAAAAATGAACCTGGTCGAACCAAGCCTCGGTTCATACTTTATGTAAGAATCACGAGACAATACATACAATAGCCAAGTCTGGGGATACAATAGCCAAGTCTGGGGACAACAATGTGTCTAGACATGTGCCTTTTCAACAACACAAAGACCCAGACAATAGTGCCTACATGAAGTATCGATCTTTTAAATCCTGCACGCCCCACTGGAGACAGCATGGCCCATTTATCGCCAATACACGCTACTTCCAGAATGTCATTTTTCTCTACTACTCCTCGACTGTTAGTGCGCACCCCAGTCTTAGTCTAGACCATGGGCGCTTCACGACAACACCCTACACAACTCATTTGAACCACGCATCGATTTTACGAGACATCCGGCTGTTTTAAATTCACCCGACAATCACATGAATGGAAGTGACCTCCAGGGCCTGAGGCCAAAGGTCCACCCAAGTTCCAACGTCAAAGGTCAATTATCATACAACCAACATTTACGACCCACATTTCCTCCCACAATTCCACCACCACATGAATGCGACAAGATAGGCTTTATATACTACTATAGTTCATAGTCAATGCAGTAGTATTAATTAGACCCTCTTGGAACCATTCTGAACCGTATTCTAAGGTGCAGGCTAAAATCCCTGGAAATGAGTTATGGTTGTATACACGGACTGAACACCATCCCTTCAAAGTGAATACATGCAGGAATTGGGGTAGGGGGTGATTTTTCTCAGCCCCTTATGTTTTGAACCGCTTATTGGTCTATTACACATTAATTATAGAACATTTTTCTTTGATTTAAGTATGAATGTTTCATTCATATTTCAGGGATTCGGGAGCTAGAGACATCATCCACCATCCACATGCCTTGATTGCAATATATATGCCTTTGTGCCTTCGTGGTATTCCCGGTACCGCTACGGTACCAGCGATGAGCTCGTCCTGCGGGAGTGGGTCTGCTACCCGTCATATGCAGTTTAGGTAAGTACGGTATGCGAGAAATTCAGTGGCTCCGTTGCACATTATTGAGAGAACAAATAAGAGCTTGTCTGTTTAGCCACTGGGTTGTATAGTTTCACTTTGCCCAATCTCTCGATGAGATTGTTGAAATATTTTGAACTGGTAATAACTGACATAAATTTACATGTTCTACATTTTCCTCGTATTTTTTAATACACGGTACATATAATGCATATTTATACAATTATGTCAGTTATCACTAGTTTAAATTAGTCTCCTGTGTTAAAAGATAGGGGAAAGTGAAATTATAGAGCCCAGTAGATGATCAGCTGAAGTCACGGGTCAGTGAACACACAACCTCTTCTTTGTTCTCTCAATAATGTGCAACTTGTGCATTGTGGCACAGTTGTGCCAATGGTAGCACTGGCACCCAAATCAGTAGTTACGTTAACCAAAATAATAGTCCGATGTAATATCACAGCAGATATTCTAACTTTGAAAACATTAGATGCGTTTTGGTTCTAGGTGTCATATTTTAGATGTATTAAAAAAAATCCATGCTAAAATGTATACGAAAGCCAAATTTCAAACGCCAGTCGACGTTGTTTTACGTCGCTTTTACGTCACGTTAACTATGTAAAACTTGTGTATATTATTGGTCTGTATGAAACAGCTGTTCGTGTATCTATAGATGGGTAAATGGCCCCAGGTCATGGGCAATTCGCCAAAATAAAATACTTCCACTACAATAAATTGTTCAGTTGGCATGAAGAACAATATTATATTTTATACTCAGAAAAATTGCAAGGCACTGATCGAGTCTCATTATTCTCGAGTAACAGGGCCGTAAAGAAGTGCATTTGTGCAAAATAGTTGATCCTGAGGTGAAAACAATTCCTCTGCAAACACATAAGAAACAATTCCTCTTGAAACTTTTCCGAGTACTAGTATACAATATAATATTGTACTTCATGCCAACTGAACAAAATCTTGTATATGCAATATTTTATTTTTGGCACTTCTACCGCACCTGTTCTGGGGCCATTTAACCATCTAAACATATCAGGTCCTTTAAAGAACTCATATTTAGCTCGCCGTATACGAAGTAGGCGAGGTATTGGGAGAGAGAGGGGGAAAGTGACGGTGTCGGTGTCGGTGTTGGTGTCGGTGTCCGGTTAAGTTTTTATGTTTAGGCTGGACTTA
>JAVTVY010001666.1:0-33744 GCA_036873755.1 Hanleya hanleyi | reverse complement strand
ATCACAATGTGCCGAAGTCTGGAGCAATGTGAGATATTGAGATGTCTGATCACAATGTGCCGAAGTCTGGAGCAATGTGAGATATTGAGATGTCTGATCACAATGTGCCGAAGTCTCTAGCAATGTGAGATATTGAAATGTCTGATCACAATGTGCCGAAGTCTGGAGCAATGTGAGATATTGAGATGTCTGATCACAATGTGCCGAAGTCTGGAGCAATGTGAGATATTGAGATGTCTGATCACAATGTGCCGAAGTCTGGAGCAATGTGAGATATTGAGATGTCTGATCACAATGTGCCGAAGTCTGGAGCAATGTGAGATATTGAGATGTCTGATCACAATGTGCCGAAGTCTGATATTGAGATGTCTGATCACAATGTGCCGAAGTCTGGAGCAATGTGAGATATTGAGATGTCTGATCACAATGTGCCGAAGTCTGGAACAATGTGAGATATTGAGATGTCTGATCACAATGTGCCGAAGTCTGGAGCAATGTGAGATATTGAGATGTCTGATCACAATGTGCCGAAGTCTGGAGCAATGTGAGATATTGAGATGTCTGATCACAATGTGCCGAAGTCTGGAGCAATGTGAGATATTGAGATGTCTGATCACAATGTGCCGAAGTCTGGAGCAATGCGAGATATTGAGATGTCTGATCACAATGTGCCGAAGTCTGGAGCAATGCGAGATATTGAGATGTCTGATCACAATGTGCCGAAGTCTGGAGCAATGCGAGATATTGAGATGTCTGATCACAATGTGCCGAAGTCTGGAGCAATGAAATCATACCCATGACGTGATCGCTCATGTTTTATTCCCGTTAATCTCTGAGATATACATTTGCATCATTTATATCGAAAAGTAATAGATCTCTTTGCAGCAGAAATGGGTCCAGACGATGTATACATGTATAGAGTTGACTCGCATTCTGCCCTTAGTGTGTTTATACGTACGAAAAATAAATTTCGCTTGTCGCTCACATACAAACTTAAGATGTTCCGCAAAGTTGTCTATACACCATACAGTGAGTGATGCAAAAGTTCTAAATTTGACGGACTAGAAGAAGAACCGGATATAGAGGAATGTTCTTGGATCAGTTGTATTAGCACGACCCACGCACTCGAATTGAGCCGAAATTAGACACGTTTTACAAAATATAGCGACAGTGTTCTTACAGCCTGTGTCGCTAAGACCAATGGTCCCAAACCCTGATGACGTTTTATATATATCTCAGTCACGTGATGAATTGTGTATTCATTCATCTGTATGATTCGTGAACACTTATCCAGAAATCTAACATCGCTTACATAACACGAAACCAATTAAATTGTCATTGTCAACGCAAAGTACATGTGCCGCAAAGCCGAGAAGATATAACCCGATACACCAAATTAAAGCTTGCTCTTCCGATTGTGCCAGCGCAGGGACCTCGCGCTGGCAATTAAGTTGATGTCATGTTACATGAGGGAGGTGACATGCTAATTGAACTTTATAACGAACCCCACCTGCCTTTTAGTTGTCATGGATGTTCGGGGCCTGCATTGCATCAAGGGATAGTAGTGGTATTTTATTGTCATTGATGTAGGGGGCCTACGTCATCAGGTTTCAGGACCATTGACAGTCAAGTTTGGGGATTTTAGAAGCGAAGCGAAGTTCTATCGTATAACAACGTAGTTCCAGAGAAGGACCAATTCTCAATTTCGATAATATTGTCATAAGCGCTAGTAATCGTCAGAAAACCGTTAAACGTATGCGCTGATATTGAAGCCGCAGATGTGTGACGCATCCCACGACGCCCAGTGTGAAAGCTGTAGTAAGCCAATAATGTCCCGGTTGTCGGTCACTGCAATCCTTCAATAATTAATCACTGAGGAGTACAGGCTTCCTGTGAGCAGCATTCAGTACTGTCTCAAAATTTATCAGCCTGGAAAATCAAATCAATTGCAACACTTTACTTTTCTCCGGCCATTGGAAATATGACGCTATAACAAAAACTCGTAACTTCTAATGATCGGAACTAAATAGTCAACATCGTCGATCTAGTGTGACTTTGGTTGTTGCAAAAGGACCAACCCTTGGACATTCCTAGACCGGATTGTTCTATACACCATCAGGATGTATTGTTGCGATACTGTCTGAGCCGTTCCATTCTCGAGGTGGCGCACATCAGGTAATCTAAAGAGCCACAAACAGTTACAGTGGAATACACGAAGACAACACTGAAACCACCGTATCTTCCCATCGCCATGTAGATTACCCGATATCAGACATGGAAAGAGTTTAACTATATTTCTTGGTACCAGGTCACACTGAAACCCTAGATTAGTGTGTATTTGTCAAATAAGTCATAGGCCTAACCGATTCAACTAAAAAATGCACAGTAAATGGGCAACAGCAAGAGCAGATACAAATTCCCCACCATATACGAATATATCCAATATTTGTAGTAAATCTGTACTTAATAACTTTGGTACGAACTCAGCAATTTTGGAACGACGCCTGCATGTTATCTTTGGACCTCGTAACGAAATCGGCCTGGGTGGTGAAAAGCTAGGATGAGGTTAAACAAATGTTTAGAGTGTATCATTTCGTATGGGATAACGTTCGTTAGCGGATATCCTTCAAATGTTTCATTGGAAAATATTTTCTGTCAGTCGCTAGATATCAATGATTCAGAATGTCTTCCATCTGAGTACAAAACAAAGGATCCGACTGATCCAAAATGTCAATTATTAATCTCTGTCTGATGGTTCCTCATTAAATATATGCCCTGTAAAAGCAAACGTCAGATTCGACATTCAATATTCAGTCCATAAAAAGAATCTCCACTTCAATAATCGATAGACCTATTCGTATGACAGTTAGCACCAATTCCAAATATGTATGAAATAAATATAATAAAACCACAATATGATTTTCTACAAGAGAGAAGTGGTGAACAGTTTTCAATCATGTCAGGAAGACATTGCGATGTTCTTTACATAAAATCCTATTCACTGAACGTTCAGCTTTATCCAATTGAATATCCAAGTCGTTTTCCAGAGTATGTACCTCAGTCACGCATTGATTGTGCCCGTTCATTTGAAAACCATGGGGATGTAAAACACGCGATATTCAAACGGTCCCTAGTCCCGGGTTAGGCAGAATTAGACACACGTTACGAAACATAGCGCCAGAGATCTTGGACGCTCCGATCGTAGTATGCCGTCAGTGTACGATGTTTATCAGAGAATTAGAGAAACTTTGAATGGAGGCGTTAGGTGGTACAGCCCTGTTTGACAAGTGTCTGCAATAATACTGATTAAAATCGTCAGTCTGCACATGATTTAGCGAATGCTACCAGGCGAGATATGTATACGCCGTTTGCAGGTCCTTCTGGATTATTGCTATCCAGAAATGGATAGTTAACTACGTCAAAACTGCATTGTACTACTTAACTAGTATGTAAGTCTGTATTAGTTTTGTGGGCGATCATATGCCTTGATTCACTACCCGCAGAAGGATATATAACATCACCGCTTATTTCCCTCTATCTTATTACTCAACCAGGACACAATTTTATTCTGTTGTTCACACTATTGGTGTTATTTATATTTAAAGCAACGCCAATCCATCATGACTCGTCACGGACTGACTTGGATACATTATTGGGCCAGGTTGTTCGTAAGGATAACATGGAATGTATTGAGATATATTTTCACAATAATCTGTCTCAATCGATGAAATCATATTTATGATCTGATCGGTCATGTTTCATTTCCTAAATCTTTCAGACCAAGACGATTCACCTTCAGCATTTGGCGCATTTATATCGTGAATGTTATCGAGATAGATTCGCCTGCAGCATATAGGTTACACACCACTAAATGATTCTTGTACCGAGGGTTATCCCGGAGAATAGAAGACCGGCTACAGCGATTGGACCATATTTATTCCGGAAGTGAATTGTTTTGTGTAATACTTTTTGTTTATCTCTCTACAATGGTTGGTCTTCATAGCTAAGAAGTTTCTTGTTCACTTTGAAAATAAAAAATAAATTTCAGGAAATTTTCATTACACACCCCCTGCCGTCGCCTTGGGGATGTTTATTTTATAGCATATCTTCCTCCAGCTATGGCTCGGAAAAATGGTACATAAGGTCACCTCAATTTTCGATATGTTTGGAGCCAGAAGCCAGGCTTTCTGACGATATATGTTATTAGTGGTCGGGAAATATTGGGAATAGGGGTTTTTGGACATGTTCCAGGCCAATTTACTACATAAATAGTAAAGAGATCATTTGGTGGTGTGCAACCTATACGGTTCAAAACGATGTAGGCCTATAGGATATGGTGTTCTGTCCGGGTGTATTTCTGCATACAAACTAAAATCTTTCCCGCATGTACAAGCGAATTGCATTCATGCTTTGATATTTTGTTAGATTTAGTCAAATAGCAGCAAAAAGAATACCCGTAATGAAACTAACTGCAAAATTACAGTGAGTGAGTAGGATTTAACGTCGTTTTCTACATTTTTTTCAGTCATATCACGACGGTGCTTACATGTGCCAGAAACGAGTGTCCATAGTTCCTGTTATCCTGGACACTGATCAGTACAGCACCCGGTTACCCATCCAAGTATTGACCGAGCTCAACTTCGGTGATCTGACAAGCGGTGTGCCCAACGTGATACGCCGTACCTTTGCAACACTACATTTTGGGTTGTGGACTATACAGCATAGATTGCCGTCACAGTTTTAGAGTTAACGTGTCCATGTAACTGGATTACCCATAGAATCTTTCCATCACATATACTTAACAACCTGAAATGTTATCATGGTTATGTGGACCACGTTCCCAATGCGAAAAATTCTTTGACAAGAGAAATAATCGATCGTCAACATTTCATGTTGGGATGTTGATGAGGGAACGGCAGATTAACACCCATCCCCCGGTGTGGAAGCTGTAGTTAGCTAACAATGACTGAGATGACTGTCACTGTTGTCCTTCAATAATTAATTAATGGGGAACACAGTTTCCTTTCAGCAGAGTCAATACCTCGAATAGATCAAGGTCTCAAGTCTGCAAAAATTTCCCACTCTAGTACTGTGAGAATTGCCACACTATTGCGAATGGAAATCTCGCGTTACTGCAAAAACAAAAACATGTAATGCCTAATGATTTCCAAATGAATAGTCTACCTCATCGGCCTAGTTCGACTTCGGTCGTTGATACAGGTTCAACCATTGACATTTCAAGATCCGATTGTTCAATCCCCGAATTGACTACATTTTCAGATCTGCCAAGAAAATGAGAATCAATGGATTGATTAATACTGTCGGGACCGTTCCACTACACCGATGGTGCGTCCTAGACCAAAGAGTTCTTTAAGCGACATATTGTGATATTTCACAGTCTGATTAAAGTATTACATCAAAGAGTACTCTGACACTGGAACCACCTTTTTTTTGGCACAGATCAATTAATTAATCGATTGGTGTTTATTCATCTACACAGCCAGAAAAATGGTGATACTTATCACCCTAAAATGGTGATGACGGCATGACCCAAAAAAGGTGATGAGTTAGAGCCATCACCCTTTCCAACATCGCCTTAAAAAGGTTATGGCTATCCCCCTAAAGAGGTGGTCAGCAATGAATGCAAATATTTAGGTCATCGCCCTAATTCATCACCCTAAAAGGGTGACGACCTGGGCCATCACCCTAAGAGGGTGACGACATTGGTCATCACCCTTTTTCATCACCTTTAAAGGCTAATGAACAGGCATCATCACCAAAAAAAGGTGATGGGCCATCACCCCTTTTCTGGCTGTGTACTTTGCTCATCCAATAAGTCATCTAATAAGTCATCCAATGAGTTAATTCATTTGACAGAAGAATGCATTGAAATGAATACATTGTTTGGTTATGTAGGAAGATATATCCATAATATTTTGTGTAGACTTATTGGACAACCTTTCTATCCAGACAGGAGTGTTGTGACCACGTCTAAGACTGCCTTTGAAACCTGCTTCCTTCATATGTCTTCACGAGTTATCTTAATATGTCTCTATTACCTTTGCCACATACTCCATGTTGTCCAGCAAAATCATTTTCATCAGATATAAAGTGATCGTTCCTTGCACTGAGAAATTAATTTTCTCATGGGACATAGTTCAATATCCCACCATGGGTCCAATATGGCGGCAGCCATGACAAGTTCCGAAAACAAGTTTAGATGAACCGTATACATACTGGTATGGGAATTCCGTATTCTGTATCCAAGTATTGAGCGAGCTCAACGTTGCTTAACTTCGGTGATCTGACGAGAACCGGTGTGCCCAACGTCATAATCCGTACCTTTGCAAAACTAGATTTTCGGCTGTGGACTATACAGCATAGATTGACGCCACAGTTTTAGAGTTAACGGTCTAGAAAGAGGTCCAGACATAAAGGCATGAAAATGTTCTTGGACCATTTGTGCTTGCACCACCCAACTCTTAACAATATTTCGCCTCTAGCGTCAAGCACTAGTTACTTTGAGGAATTTTGGAAGGGATGATTCTTCTCTCTGGTGGTGTCGAGAGAAAGCCTTTGATAGGAGTTACCAAGCTGGAACAGTACTGTACTTAGAAAGATGGTAAGCAACTAGATCAAAGTTTCAACGGGTTGGATCTTTCTATCGCACAATAACGTAGCTCTGGTGAACAAACGCTAGTCTGCTCAAGTTCCCATTGTGATATTATTGTGGTGTAATAATGTCCAGTCAACAACAAATAACTAACAACGTTCAGTGATCGCAAATGTAAGTTCGTCGAGTTACATGCGTAGTGTGGGGTAAGTCATTGATACATGGCTGAACGTTGGCATTCCAAGACCGGGCCGTTCTAAATTCTAAAATTCAGATACAAGCATCAAATTGAACATGCAGAAGACCCCTAATTCATAAGACACTGTGGGGACAACGAAACAGTTGAATTACTTTCTTGGCACCAGGTCAGACTGAAGCCCTGGATTAATGGGTATCTGTCTAATAAGTTATCTGATAAGGTCTAATCGATTCAACTAGTAATACATAGTAATGGACAATAGCATATGGATAAAGAACAGGTACATGTACAACTGCACCACCATGTACTAATATATTCATATTATTTGCAGTAAATCTATATAAGACAACTTCAGTACCAACTCAGCAATTTCTGCACGACTCAAATATGATCAAATTTGAAACTGTTAATTTGTGTACAGACTCCATGGTTTATATATCAGAGAAACGGATGATCAAAGCATCATCAAAGTGGTATAAAGCTACGCAAGGGTTGAACCGAAATATACTGTATCCTTTCGTATAGGATAACCCAGATATCAAATAATATCCTTATTAAACATATTTTCTGTCTATCTATATATTTCACCATTAGCCCTTCAACGATAATGTTCATCAACCCCTTCGACAAAGACGTGGTAGTCTCAAGCGATTTCTTTTGCGAGAAGTATATGTGTCTTCATGATTTCGATGGCAATTTTTGCAGCGGATACCACTAGTAGTAGTATAAGAGTAAAAAAGGTCATATTGACCTCTTTGCACTTAAACTTGTGGCGGTCATCTGGCGATCACGTGATCAAGGCATGTACTGACATGTTCTGGATTGCATCAGCATTGCCTGGGTGCCAAGTTTTGACCACTATAGGTCTGGCAACCTTTGACCTTTGTATTCCTCCACGGTGATGCGGTCATGTCTGGCGGTGATGCGGTCGCGGAAAAAAGCTTCCGCGGAGAAAAAGTAGTCCCCAGAATTTAAATACGCTGCATGGTCCTATTGGGTCGTATGAGGTATCAATGTGAAGCATTCGCGAAGGGGCATCTGATGGGCTGGGTGCGGGGTTGAAATAGCGTCATTCTGCGCATGCGAGGTGGACCAAGGGTATGGAAATAGACGTTTTGGGATCTAGGGGAGCCACTAATGGTCCAATTGGGTCATATGAGGTATCAATGTGAAGCCTATGTGAGGGGGCATCCGACGGGTGGGTGTGGGGTTGGAATATCGGCATTTTGCGCATGCGCAGTAGACCAAGAGTATAGAAATAGACGTTTTGGGATCTAGGGGAGCCACTATTGGTCCGATTGGGTCGATTGAGGTATCAATGTGAAACCTATGTGAGGGGGCATCCGATGGGCTGGGTGTGGGGTTGAAATATCGGCATTCTGCGCATGCGCAGTTGACCAAGAGTATGGAAATAGACGTTTTCGGGTCTTTGTGGGCCACTAGTGGTCCTATGGAGCCGTATGAGGTATCAATGTGAAGCCTATGTGAGGTGGCATCCCCTGAACTAGTGTCTCGGCCGTTGTCAACATTCTGCGCATGCGCAGACAGGGAATTGTGGGAAAAGTGTGTAGTAACTTTAGCTACCTAGATATTAGCCAGTATAGGAGACAGGCCTACCTGCAGGTTAAAACCGTGAGAGAAGTCGTCTGTAGGTCTTGTCAGTCCCCCCGTCAGTTTCTTCTCTGGCTTCTCTTGGAAGCCCGCGAGTTACTCTCATTGGTTAGAGGGCAATCAGCGCCCTCTACCAAAGGGAGAGAGAAAGAGGAGACAACTCTTGTAATATTAAAGCAATTGTCTCCCCTGCTACACTGGCCTAATGTTCGTTAATAGTCCGTGATATTCCATCACTGAAATGTAAGAAAACCTATTCTTACTACACTCTTCCCCCTTTTCTTTTTTGAGGAAGGGCGTACCAGCGACTGCAGTCTAAAACTCCAGCAAAGTATTCGCAAGGATAAAAAACATACCATAAAAGTACGGAACTGTACCTAAAGCTTCCCCTACTTTGAACTGGGCTAAAAACCGGACATTACCTAATAACAAACTACGTAATATTAGTCCGACAATAAAATACCCAACCCCAGATCATGGAAGCTGATCTCTAACCCCAACCCTCAGGTCGATTTTTCAACAGACCTCTAATTTCCCAAAGAAGACCCAAAGGAGCTGGAGCGAACTGGCCCACTTTAAGTACCAGTCCGACTCACTATGGAATCTACCTTTTCCCCCAACCTTCCCCTTCCCCTCATAAATTAAGGGCTCACTCAATTTTATAATGTCAGCCCCTCTTAAACTGAGAGGCTGGCTACACTATACAGCCTGTCAAGAAACAGACTGACTAAGGAAATACTTGCCAGACTCTCCTAAATTGAGGACCAACTATATCAGACAGTCCAAAAATATGTTTGACAAAATGCACCTGATATTTTATAATCTGTCAGCCCCTCTTAAACTGAGAGACTAGCTACACTATACAGCCTGTCAAGAAACAGACTGACTAATGAAATAATTGCCAGACTCTCCTACATTGAGGGACCGACTAATCAGACAGTCTATAAAGTTTTGACTAACTGACTATATCAGACAGTCTATCAAGTTTTGACTAACTGACTATATCAGACAGTCTATCAAGTTTTGACTAACGACAATAACTTTTAGACTGTCAGCACTCGATGAGAGCTTGCTCAGTTTGAAAACCTATCAGTCCCTATTAAATTGAAAGACTGACTACATGTATAATCAGGCTGATCAAGGAATAACTGCCAGACTTCCCTAACTAGAGGGACTGGCTATGTCAGATATCCCATCAAGAATAGTCTGACTTAGGCAATAACTGCAAGACACTCAGTCTCTCAATAGTTGAGTGACTGGCTAACGAACATAGTCTGACTAAAACAACAGTAACTGCCTGTCAGTCCTCCATACATTGTGGGACTACTCATATAGCTCAAGGCTTCAGGAAACCAGTATCCTCTGTATGCATCAACAGAGACACACACATGAAGAATCAACGCATGTGAAACACCCGTGCACAAGGTGCCGCTAACACGTCAACTCAACATGTGGATGAATCTGCAGGACCAGAAGGAATATCGGAATCCATTGAACAGAAGTGCACTGCGTTGCTGATGTTACCACATTGCCAATGATCAATTAGCCAGGGTCTGAAAAAATATATCCAAAATGATCCCCGAATTTTGATCAGACATAATGCTTCACAGTGAGCATTCAACCAAACAAGGTCAAGGCTTGTCCGATGTCCGACTTTTATTTCAGGCCCTGATTCAATAAATTTAAACCGGGATGACAAACACCGGTGCATAACTCACTGGGGCTTCCATAGAGAAGACACAAGCAGAGTTGTGGCCACAAACTCCCTTGGCCCTGTGTCTCCAACATGGATTGCCCCGTCATTCTCTCCCCTTGTTAATTCATCCATCACAATTCGCACACACCTCGGCAAAAACTCATTTAGCATCCAAGTAACTTCCATTTAACCAATGCCGAATGATGTGGCCAACCGTGAGGGTTGTTAACCCACAGATAAATTACCCAACCCGCCATTCCACAACCCCATCCACTACACTTTCACTCAAACCATTCTCCTAACCCCCTAAAAGTTAAACATATCTCCACTGCAACACACATTGCACATTTTTCCAACACATATCACGTCCTCCCAACACACCGTTCTAAAATAGGTACACACACCACACTCTGCAGAACACTCAATCTATCAAAAATAATCATTCTAAAATATAGGCCCACACATCACAAATCCACCAACACACCATTATCCAACACAGCACATCATTATCCAACATCCACACATATCACAGATTTCTTGTCAGACATTTTATCATTTTTTTATCTTTCCCCCAACAACCAAAAAACAACCTACACAACATCAAACCAAAATGCCACATCACATATATCAAAGTACAAAGACATCACCAACATCAAAATCAACTCAAAACAGTGTGCTAGATGGTGCCACATGCCATTGCCAACTGCCAATCTGCATTGCCCCCTAACATTACCAATGCTAAAAGAGAACTAAACTGAAGCTTGTCCAAACCGGTCATCATGCATCAACATTTTACTGCAGGAACCCCCATGTTCCCAATAACCAGGGCCTTCTTCCTAAAGTCAACGACACAGCCATAAGCAGACAGAAAGTCCGAGCCCAGTAACAAATCCTGAACCACCGGGGCTACAACCATGTCTCCAAAACAGTTAAACCCTGCAATGGAAAGGGGAACCTGTCGAACCAACATTCCCATACTGGCCGTACCCTGAAATGCACCAGTTAGCTTAATGGGAGTGGATGACAGTCCCGTAAGCCCTAACTTTCCAAATAATTCCGGACTCATCACTGTTACCTGAGAAGCAGTATCCACTTTCGCACTCACTGGAACGGACCCGACCCTGACCGGAACTACCATTGCCCCCTTCCGAGCCCCAGACACCGTAACGCCTCGAACGGCAGCAGTCGACCCAGCACAATCTGACAAGGCAGGTCCTCCTGTGGTAACCAACCCGTCAAGATTAGTGCGAACGGGGCAACTTCGACGTATGTGCCCTAATTGGCGACAAAGATGGCATCGTACTTGGGGACATCGGAAGCTCTTATGCCCATTTTTCCCACACGAGTAACAGGTAACTCTGTTAATAGGGGCTTCACTGGCTACCGGTAGCTCGGGAGAATTAACAAGTCTCAATGGAGACTCACCCCGACCCTCCCGTAAAAAATCCCCTCCCACAGGCTCGAGTTCTGTGGAAACTAGACGGATCTCTGCTACATTCAAAGCTTGATGATTATATAGTGAGGCGTTGACACATGTCAACGCGTCCTGTATAGTTCTGGGGTCTTTCTCCATAGCAAACAAAACTATAGCCTGTGGTTCATGACAACCTTTGAAAAATTGTTCCACAGCTATCGATTCGACTAACTCACGTGGAGCCCCCGGATAATCCTTCACAGCTAACTCAACACACCTATGAGCAAAATCAGCCAAAGTGTCATCGGCCCCCCGCTCCTCCAACTGCAACCGATGTCGGATTGCTTGAGGAGGCTCGAGATCACCATACCGTTTGTCTAAGGCTTCAAGAAGCTCATCAAAAGAATTACAAACTGCTTTCGGTAAGAAAGAGTAATACTCGATGGCCTTGCCATGCATGCACTCAGTCAAACGCTTTGGAGATTTTGCCTTGCTCCACTTCCGATCTTGAGCTTCTAATTCAAATTTAATTTTAAACGGCGACCAACCTTTGGCATCGCCGGAAAAAACTAATGTTTTCGGAAGTGAACGGCTGCTACTACGTGTAAAAGGTGATGCCGAGGGGCTACGGCCACGTGATGTTAAAGGGCTACGGCTACGCCAGCGTACTGTTCGAGGAGCACGGAGAAGTCGACGTGATCTCGAACTCGCTTTATGTTGCCGGATAGGCTGCGAAACATTTGACCCTATTAAATTATCTCCCTTGTCCTCCTGACCATGAGCAATGTCAGAATGATCAATGGATGGAGAGGAATGGCTACCTTTGTGCTCCTCCCCAACCTTACTATGTGAAGGGACGAAAGGGTCAGAGATGGGCACAGAAGGGTGCTCCACCCTCTGATGATGCCCTGACCCCTCACAAGCATCCACCACTCCTGCATCCATATAATGTGCATGCTGGGCACCCTCACCAGCATTGCATTCCCCACCCCCCAACCCCGGCATTTGCGCAACATTGACCACAGACAAATTTTCCTGCTCAACGTTGCCCATTGACAGCCTAACATCACCAGTCTGCACTGAACTAGCATCAGCCCCCACCCCTCTAACCATTGGAGTAGACGTCTGGCCACGCATCATGGTCACCAGCATTCCAACTTGGTCCCCCATGTCGGTAAACCCTGCCCCTAATTGGGTCTCCATCCCCCTCAATTCCGTTCCCACCCAGCTCTCTAATTTACAAACCTTCTGAACACATTCTCTCAAGCTCTCAGAGATCCCCTCCTGGTTAGATACCAGCTGATCGATTTTGATAACACATTCTGTCAAGGTCTGAGAGAGACTCTGAACAACAGATTCCCTTTCCCCCCTTAAATTTTGAATGTGGTTTTCCATCTCAGTTCGCAATTCGCCTACATGTTTTTCAATTAAATCTGAAACATACTCCGGGCAAATGGAAACATCTACCCCACTAATAAGAGAATTCTCCATCAAAGGATTCTTCTGGAATTGTTCAATATTATGTGCCATTGATACGTCTACTGGTACCAGTTCTGTCATGGTGTGAATTGTGGGACTCTACAAAAATGCAAATGAAAATATTCAATAAACTGCAATACTCACTTCCAAAATGGCTGCCATGAAATAAATTTACCTGCCTTACTTGATTTGTCAAAATAATATTAACCAGACTCGCCTCCAATGGTACAAATCTAGCTACAATAAATTCCAACCAAGCTGCAGGAAAAATAAAATGCGCAGCTCAAAATTTACCGGTCAACCAACTTGACAGCAATGGCTGTGATGCACAATAAATTCTGTTTTCTGTATAAAACAGAACTAAGTGGTTGTGTCAACTACTCACACTCAGTGAGTTTCCACTCCAGAAACTCACTGGAAAATATGAAGCACTTATGAGCTGAACGCACACACGTTACCGCAGTCAATGCGCTCTAGTGTGCTTATTCAACTCAAATCCATCAGAAAAAATGAAAAAAAAACAAGACCCTTCAAAACAAGTGCATCACGCGTTACCGCAGTCAACGCATTGTTGCAACTTCCCTGTGGAGTCCAAAAACTAGAAACAAACCAAGCCAAATAAAATACAAAATAATCGCTGTCTCTAGTGGCCCAGTTAGTGCCTAAGGGCTCAATAGAATGTGGGTTGAATACCAAACAATCATCAAATGGTGTCAATCAATACCAAATGAGATAAACAATCAAATCAAAGTCTATTTCCCAAAATAAATAGGATCCAAATTCACCAAGTTGGAATTTTTCAATCAACTAAATTATGGCTGCTTATCTGTTCAAAATGTCTTTCAAATGTTCCCAAAATCAACTGGTGTTGCCCAACAATACCCGATTACACTCTAATCGGGTGCAATGTTGATGCCACACCAATTGTTTTTATTTTTTATTTTATTTTTTTTTTTTCAACTAAATGTAAGAGTGCATGTTTTAATAAACACCAATCACTCAACCAAAATCAGATGGTGTCACTTGACACCACCAGACCACTATGTAATTGAGTGTAGCGCCGATATGTCAACACTCGAAAGAAAATTTTAATTTTTTATATTTTTTTTTTCTAAGTAAACTCAAAACCTAAGCTTCAATCACAATCAGATGGTGCCACTTAACACCACCAGACCATCAAAATCAGATGGTGCTACTTAACACCACCAGACCATCAAAATCAGATGGTGCCACTTAACACCACCAAAATATTGACTGTTTATTTAAACTCAAAATTTATTATTCCCAAAATACTGAGTATTTCAGCAACACTCACCCTTTTTACAGTGTAAGTCACCATTGAGTACACCATCAAGGTTTACAGTGTATAATGACCACCACAGAATAGGTCAATTCAATTTGTACAGTGTAACTCACCAAATCAGAATGAGCACCAGCAATTTATGTATTCACTATGAAAACTAACAGGTAGCATTGAGCTACATGTAACACTTCACGAAAAGCCACGCTTTGAGGATAAATTTTGACCAAGTCCAAAATAAACTAGTTACCGTACCAATATATTAGCAAATCTATTGAAACATTAATTTGAATGTTCTATGCCATGGCTAGCAAGAATTTCAATCAAATGAGAGAAAATCCCCCACATTCAACATAAGCACCAGCCAATTCTTCGTGCAATAGCTACCAGGCCAGGCCAGGTGAACTTGACGATGAAATTGGGCGAATTCCAAAAATTACTAAATTGAACTCTAGACTTAGGCCATAGATTTTCAGTCAATGTCCCAATCAAATAAAAAAAAAACCGACCACCGGAAAAGTCAACGTAGTTTGACCGATAATACAAAGTCAAACTAAATATTGCTATACAATTTAAGTCGACCACACCAGTGAAAAAACGTCAACAGAAATTGACAGTGCTATAGACTCCCACGAGCAAGTCTCGATACGACAACCGTGCAAAACTATATCAGTGGCACAGCAAGAATAACCACAATTTGTCAGCAGCACGACTGATGAATCCATGTACATCACAAGGTCATGCAGTACCTAACCTTGTATCCCAAACTCACCGAACCAAAAGGAAATGACTAATCTGACCGCGTTCAGTCACTAAAACTTCATCCCATGCTCAAAATCTTCTCCAAAAACCCCAACATTACCAACCCAATCAAGCACATACAAAATATAATTATCATGGAACAGGACTATGAACAAAACACAAAAATACACATATGGACACACAAACAGTACCGGTACACATACATAACAAAAACATTAACATATAAACCATTCAAATATTGCACCTGTCAAAATCTTTATCCCAACTTCTAATCCTAATTTTCCCTACCAAATACTATCTCTGAAAAATCAATACATCAAAATTTACAAATCATACTAAACTCTAGCTAAATCCAAGGTGCAATATTGAAGGCAACCAGCAGGCAAGTCTGCCCGCTACACTGGCCATCTAACCAACCTAAACAATTACAATCCTATTCCTTTTTATTCCCGAATGTAACCCTTCAAGTTACTGTCGTTGTTGTTGTTGCAAATAACAACAACAACGTGTCAGTAAACTCGCAAAATTTTCAAAAGGAACGCGAACTCAAACCAAATTGTAAACTGGGGTAGTTCAAAATAACCCCGCTTCACTCGCGATAAATTATACCCAGACAAATATGGCAAATCAAGTCGATCTGACGAAAGAGAAGACTATCAAGGGTCCAATTTTCGTCACAACACACAGACTGTTTTTGGCTAAATTCACGAAACAATCATTGTCAAACTACTCCATATATTGCACAGAGCTTCAGAACTATTGCTGTATAATCTTTAGTTCACAACCAATGAAAACCAAATCAATTTCATTTGGAAAATCCGCCATCGCGAATAAACGTGACCATGCCGACGAGAAAAAAAAATATTCCAGAACTTCGCTGGAAGCTCAAATTTTCACAAAACCCCTTTCATAAAGTAACACACTTCCAGTTTATATCGACCCAATCGTAAATAAAAGCCAACAAGTTTGTCAGGACTCGGAAATGAAGATTTTCACACCCCAATTTTCAAAAATCCAAAGATGGCCGCCGGACTTGGCACTGCACTCAGTTCACTATCGAGCGAAAAATTGTCGAAAAATAATCACAATTCTACGCTTGATATTTTAACTTCTGACACCAATTGTAGTAACTTTAGCTACCTAGATATTAGCCAGTATAGGAGACAGGCCTACCTGCAGGTTAAAACCGTGAGAGAAGTCGTCTGTAGGTCTTGTCAGTCCCCCCGTCAGTTTCTTCTCTGGCTTCTCTTGGAAGCCCGCGAGTTACTCTCATTGGTTAGAGGGCAATCAGCGCCCTCTACCAAAGGGAGAGAGAAAGAGGAGACAACTCTTGTAATATTAAAGCAATTGTCTCCCCTGCTACACGTGATATTCCATCACTGGAATGTAAGAAAACCTATTCTTACTACAAGTGCATTGGAATGGACGTTTTGGGATCTAGGTAAGCCCCTAGTGGGCCTATTGGGTCAAGTGAGGTATCATTGTGAAGCACACATGAGGGGACATCTGCTTGGACTAGTGTCTCGGTCGTTGTCAACATTCTGCGCATGCGCAGACAGGGAATTGTGGGATAAGGGTATGGAGATAGACGTTTTAGGGTCTAGGGGAGCCCCTAATGGGCCGATGGAGTCGTATGAGGTATCAATGTGAAGCCTATGTGAGGGGGCATCCGTCTGGACTAGTGCCTCGGCCGTTGGCAACATTCTGCGCATGCGCAAACAGGGAATTGTGGGAAAAGGGCATTGGAATGGACATTTTGGGGTCTATTCGTCCCCTAATCGTCCGATGGGGTCGAGTGAGGTATCGTTGTGAAGGATACGTGAGGGGGCATCCACCTGGACTAGTATGACGTGCAACTGACGTCATTCTGCGCATGCGCAGTAGACAAAGTGTATGGAAATAGACGTTTTGGGGTCTAGGTGGACCACTAATGGTTCAGTGGAGTTGAGTGAGGTATCAATGTAAAGCAGTCGTGAGGGAGCATCCGCCTGGACTAGTGTTTCGTCCGTGTTCGACATTCTGCGCATGCGCAGACAGGGAGTTGTGGGAAAAGGGGACGGAAATAGACGTTTTGGGATCTAAGTGAGCCATTAATGGGCCGATGGAGTCGAGTGAGGTATCGTTGTGAAGGATACGTGAGGGAGCATCTGTCTGAACTAGAGTTTCGTCCGTTTCCAACATTCTGCGCATGCGCAGACAGGGAATTGTGGGAAACGGGTTAGAAATAGACGTTTTGGGGTCTAGGTGGGCCACTAATGGTCTGATTGAGTCGAGTGAGGTATCAATGTGATGCATACGTGAGGGAGCATCCGTCTGGTTGGATGGGTGTTAGGAATATCGTATTTCCGCGCATGCGCAGACACACCGTAGTATGGAAATAGACATTTTGAGGTCGATATGGGCCACTATGGGTGCGAATGGGTCGTGGGAGGTGTCAAAGTGAAGCTTTTGTGGGGTAGAGTCAGAATTTGGTGTTTTATTTATTGCAAGTCACGTCAATCTGCGCACGCGCAGTTGGTTGTAGTAAGTAAAGTGGTTATTTTGGGTGTGCGTCGGAGTGTGTTTGGGGTAGAGATGCACCATCCGTGGTCCAAATGGGTCGTGGGAGGTGTCAAAGTGAAGCTCTCGGGGTGTACACTCCGATTTGAGTGATGTCCACGTCATCTGTGACGTCCGAAACTGGGCATTTTGGGGAGGTGAAGAAATGTGTTTAGGGTAGAGAGGGACCAGCCTTGGTCCTAATATATCGTTTGGGGTGTCATCTTGTAGTTCTCTGCATGTAGACGCAACTACACACTTGGTGGTCGCATCGTGCATGAATACTACATATGACTTGATACTGTGAACTATAACTGTAAAGTCAGGATGGCCGAGTGGTCTAAGGCGCTTGTCCTAAGTGCTGGTCTGCGCAACGCAGGGCGTGGGTTCGAATCCTACTCCTGACACATGAGTTTTTAGCTCATCTGGGCCGAAGGCCCGATGGGCTTATGTCATGGCCTGACTGTCCGTCGTCCGTCGTCCGTCGTGCGTCGTGCGTCGTCCGTTGTGCGTTGTGCGTCGTCCGTTGTGCGTAAACATCTTCTTCTCTGAAACCGCTTGGCCGATTGAGCTGAAACTTGGCACGCATGTTCCCCCCAATGAGTACACCAGAATTTGTTCATGCCGTGTCGATACGATTTTAAATATGGCCGCCATGGCGGCCATCTTGAATTTGCCATTGAAACATTGTTATCGCGATTTCTCAGGAACTACTGCATAGATCTTTCTCAAATTTGGTACACGGGTTCCCCTTTTGGTCTAGTTGTGCAAGATACCTGTTGTGGTCTGATTCACAAATCCAATATGGCCACCAGGCGGCCATCTTGGATTTCCCCATGAAACATTGTTATTGCAATTTCTCAGGAACTACTTTGTGGATCTTCCTCAAATTTGGTACACAGGTTCCCCTTGGGGTCTAGTTGTGCAAGATACCTTTTCTGCTCTGATTCGAACATCCAATATGGCCACCAGGCAGCCATCTTGGATTTCCCTATGAAACTTCGTTATCGTGATTTATGAGGAAGTACTGCATGGATCTTTCTCAAATTTGATACACAGGTTCCCCTTAGTGTCTAGTTGTGCAAGATACTTTTGTGGTCTGATTCAGAAATCCAATATGGCCACCAGGCGGCCATCTTGGATTTCGAGATGAAACATTGTTATCTCGATTTCTCAGGAAGTACTGCATGGGTCTTTCTCAAATTTGGTACAGAGGTTCCCCTTGGGGTCTAGTTGTGCAAGATACAATTTGTGGTCTGATTGAAAAATCCAATATGGCCACAAGGCGGCCATCTTGAATTTGCCAGTGAAATCTTGTCATCATTATTTTTCGTTAACTACTGCATGGATCTTTCTCAAATTTGGTACACAGGTTCCTCTTGGGGGTCTAGTTGTGCAAGATACCTTTTCTGCTCTGATTCGAACATCCAATATGGCCACCAGGCGGCCATCTTGGATTTCCCTATGAAACTTCGTTATCGTGATTTATCAAGAAGAACCGCATGGATCTTTCTCAAATTTGATACACAGGTTCCCCTTGGGGTCTAGTTGCGCAAGATACAATTTGCGGTCTGATTGAAAAATCCAATATGACCACCAGGCGGCCATCTTGGATTTCCAGATGAAACATTATCGCGATTTCTCAGGAACTACTGCATGGATCGTTCTCAAATTTGGTACAGAGGTTCCCCTTGGGGTCTAGTTGCGCAAGATACAATTTGTAGTCTGATTGAAAAATCCAATATGGCCACCAGGCGGCCATCTTGGATTTCCAGATGAAACATTGTTATCATGATTTCTCAGGAACTACTGCATGGATCTTTCTCAAATTTGGTACAGAGGTTGCCCTTGGGGTCTAGCTGTGCAGGATACCATATATGGTCTGATTGAAAAATTCAATATGGCCACCAGGTGGCCATCTTGGATTTCCCCATGAAATTTTGTTATCGTGAATTCTTAGGATATTACCGCATGGATGTTGATACACAGGTTCCCCTTGTGATCCAGTTGTGCAAGATACCTTTTTTGGTTCATTTCGAAAATCCAATATTGCCGCATCTTGAATTTCCCATGAAACTTTATCATAAAATCTCAGGAAATAACTGCATGGATCATTTTATAGTGTTCAGGGGGGACAACACAAGTTAGAAACTCATCTATTGCAGTTCTTTAGTAAAAATTTCTCACAGCTACTTTCTCCAGTTACAGACAGATGACCTACAGTGCCGTGGCACTATCTTTTACATCTTCGCAGACAGATGGGGGTATGTCTTGGTTAGGCCATACCTCACCAGAGATTACTTTCATTGGAAAAATGTCCTGTTACATCTCATTGCCATCGTAACAACCCAGTCGCACATATTTCGTACTCGACATGTCTCCCCCTGGTGCATATACCCACAAAATATTGGAATCGTAGGTTAAAAACTGTCCAATGTACTGTCCGGACACGAAGTGGACAGACGGACGAACGACTGCAATCACATAATAAAAATTGGTTCTGGTTATTGCTTATACAGCTTACTGACAATCACACATTATATTTTGGTATAATTGCCTTTATTCCATAACCTCCAATTACAATCATGAATTTACAGCTTGACCTCCTGTGAAATCGACTATGTTGCCATTTTGTTCAGGGGAGACAACGCAAGTTAGAAACTCATCTATTGCAGTTCTTCAGTGAAAATTTCTCGCAGCCACTTTCTCCAGTTATAGCCAGATGAGCGCTACAGTGCCGTGGCACTATCTTTTGTATATACACCTGGTGAATTAGCCCAAAAGTTCTCATTTTTCTAGAAACTAATACATCGAAATGCAGTGACGCCCGTCAATGACCGTCGTTACGCCCTAGCATAACACCTTGACGCCATGATATAGACCGAAGAGAGAACAACAACAACAACAAAGATGACAGAAGAGAGAACAACAACAACAACAAGTTTTTTTCATATAGTTTATTCTCCCCAATGTTACATCATACCCACGCTGGGGGAGCCGCGTTGGGTATGTGTACAATACAAGTAGCCTCTTATCCAATCAGTGGCCGCCATTTGGCACTGCATCTGTCATACTCGTTCTTGCCCGTTAGATGTATTCTCAGCTGCTCTTGTCCAATCAGAAGTCGCCATTTCAGAAAGTCATATCTTCGGCTATGTTCGCTCCGAACCGTTTGTTCTAATCGGACCGGCCAGGATTCCGTTGAGGCAACATATCCTCAGATACTTGTTTGCGCATTCTGGGTATCTATCAGTGCATGGGTGAATACATTCAGCCGATGGGTTGGTCGGTCAGCTTGGTCACGAAAAACAAAAACATAACATTGGTGACCCTCTCCACTAGCCACTTGGTGTTGGGACGTTGTTGTTGGGCCCATTCCAAGGCATCCAATTGGTCCACTTGGTCCAACATCATCTCTAGCGACGCCCTATCCGTGATGGTAAACGGTTGGCCAAATACCCGGATGTTACTGCTCGGGTAAAAGTATCGGACTTGGTCTGTCTCCTTATGCTGCAGCACATAACCAAATGCTAGATTTAATTTGAAGATGGCTTCCACGTAGCTGCGTAAACGGGCGAGGTCGGTCAGTCGGAAATTGTAGATATCTTGAATAGGGCGATGGCGGTGGAAACAGTGCCGTGTAATGGGCCAGTGGCGCCGATAAATGTCACTCACTGGATGGTCTTCGTGTAACAGATCGCTAGGAACATCCACCGCATCTTCCAGAAAATGTTCGTTGTTGTCAGGCGTATGACTCGAAACAGTAATGCTAGGGACCGGCTGGATATCTAGGCTCTTCTGAACTGTGGGTATAGGCGGGCTCTCCGTGATCGCATCACTAGTGGCATTCGTCTCCCCGGGCTCATCTTCACTAGGTCTGACCCTCCTGGGTGCCTCTTTAGTGGGAAGTTGTCGCTCATACCGTGGTGACGGACCATGAATCAAACGCTGATGACGTCTCAACGGACTGGGTCGTTTGAAGAGTTGACCACATTCATTACATTGTTCCATCGCGCCCTCATGGAGTGAACGTTCATGGCGCAGTAAAGCATCTTCCCGATTAAATGACCGTGCGCAAGTTATACAAGTATGCCGTGCGCCGTTGTGGATGGAGGACTCGTGCCGTCGCAAATCTTCTGGCCGAGTAAATGGCTTCAGGCAGGTCGAACAAGAGAACATGTTGGCTGCGTATCAGAAAATGCTGAACATTCCCACCTACCGCCACTTTTATAAGCCCGTAGCCCACAAGAACTCTCCTACGTTGTTCTCCCCACCAATCAGCGCATCACTGTCCTGTACACTCGGGTGCGCACTTGTCACATGTCTACGTACACACCGTAACATGTAAAAACTTGTAATAAAATGTATTATACCATATCTGTGCTGTATTATACCATATCTGTCCAGTATTATACAGAATCTGTGCTGTATTACACCTTATCTGTCCTGTATTATACCATATCTGTCCTGTATTAGACAATATCTTCCCTGTGTTTAATGTACATGTACTCTGCGCATGTCCATGTATTCTGCGCATAGCCATACACATGTACTATGTGAATGTACATGCACTACTTGCCTGTACATGTAATCTGTTCATGTAAATGTACTCCGTACAACGTCGCATGATGTAGACCGGTGAGAGAATAACAACTAGGATGACAGGTCAATCATTTTATTATCCCCTCCAGTACATTATACCCAAGCTGGGGGAGCCGCGTTGGGTGTGTTTACAATACAATTACCCTCTTGTCCAATCAGAGGCCGCCATTTGCATCTGTCATATTCGTTCTTGTCCGTTAGATGTATTCTCGGCTGTCCAATCAGAAATCACCGTTTCAGAAAGTTCCATGTTTGCTCCGTGTGACCTAATATGATTCTTACTCATTCATTCATCCGTCTGTACATATGTTAGATGTCTCTCTTTCGAGATAATTGCGGCCATATTTTTCCGTACAAGGGAAAAACGGCCTTTGGTGACAAGCTCTCACTTCGCCCACTGTAAAATCTCCTCTCTCCTCGTGCAAAGATCACACCCGGCCAAGGGTACACCTTCAAGGCAGGTCAGGCATCGCTGGCGATGGTAGCGGACATCTCCGGGCTCTCCCCTGGTTGAGCTGTAACCCACACTGAAGAAATCATCTATCATTTCCATAGTTATGGGCGGGTATCTTTTGGTAACTCTTTTGGGGAGTCGAGCGGGAACCGGCACCTGTTCGTCAATCTTCAACGATTGCGCGTCTGCCTTGGAATTGGCTGGCTTTTCCATTTGATCGGACCTGGTACAGGTTTTGAGAAATGTACATCTAACACGCGTGTTTCCGTATTGATAGTTAGAGGGGCAGAGAAGAGAGGAGGTGACAGTCCTATCAACCAATCAGAAGCCGACCCTCAGAATAAGTATAAGTCATGTTGAAGGATGGAACACAAACTGTGGACCCTATAGCCCGTAGGGCATATGGTACACCAGGGTGCGGATGCACCAGGTGTGTGTATGTGTTTGTGTGTGCGTGTGTGTGCGCCTGCGTACGATGACGTCACTACCGAGCAGCGCGGGGTCAAAGGTCACTTCCGGACTATAGGAACACTTGTGAACGTGTTGATCTTTTTCTCTCATCTGTCTAGGGTTAGTTGAACTGAGTGTTCTGAAAATAGATCAACAGCTAGCTTGCTATAAAAGGGAAGCGGTCTGACACTTTCAGCAGAAATTCGTTCAATCACTTACGACACGATGTCCACGCGTACCACTTGCTCCAAGTCCTTTACACACTTTCACGACTTACAACGCCATGAGTCTAGCATCCACGACGCTACTGCCCAGTACACCTGCGAGACCTGCGGGGATACATTTAATCGCTTGGATAGTTTACACCGCCATGAACGGTGTCTCCATGAGACATCCAGGCATCAATGTGGGGATTGTGGACACCGCTTCAGACTACACAGCCAGCTGAGATCTCACCAACGTGTAATCCATGGACATGCACGCTTGAGGGTTGAGGAACCCGTGATGTTTGACCCCATCCATGAGTCTACTTTTCAAGGTGCTGTTGGCGAGTAGACGTGTTCGATCTGCAGGAAGTCCTTTAATCGTAAGGATAATTTACGGCGACATCAACGGTCGGTACATAAGGCACCCAGCCATGAATGCCAGCATTGCAGTGGAGTCTTCAGACTCCACAGTCAGTTGATCCCCATCAATCCGAAAGACGTCCACAGTTTGTGTTCCATCCTTCAACATGAATTATACTTATTCTGAGGGTCGGCTTCTGATTGGTTGATAGGACTGCCACCTCCTCTCTTCTCTGCCCCTCTAACTATAAATACGGAAACACGCATGTTAGATGTACATTCTCAAAACCTGTACCAGGCCCGATCAAATGGAAAAGTCAGCCAATTCCAAGGCAGACGCGCAATCGTTGAAGATTGACGAACAGGTGCCGGTTCCCGCTCGACTCCCCAAAAGAGTTACCAAAAGATACCCGCCCATAACCATGGAAATGATAGATGATTTCTTCAGTGTGGGTTACAGCTCAACCAGGGGAGAGCCCGGAGATGTCCGCTACCATCGCCAGCGATGCCTGACCTGCCTTGAAGGTGTACCCTTGGCCGGGTGTGATCTTTGCACGAGGAGAGAGGAGATTTTACAGTGGGCGAAGTGAGAGCTTGTCACCAAAGGCCGTTTTTTCCTTGTATGGAAAAATATGGCCGCAATTATCTCGAAAGAGAGACATCTAACATATGTACAGACGGATGAATGAATGAGTAAGAATCATATTAGGTCACACGGAGCAAACATGGAACTTTCTGAAACGGTGATTTCTGATTGGACAGCCGAGAATACATCTAACGGACAAGAACGAATATGACAGATGCAAATGGCGGCCTCTGAGTGGACAAGAGGGTAATTGTATTGTAAACACACCCAACGCGGCTCCCCCAGCTTGGGTATAATGTACTGGAGGGGATAATAAAATGATTGACCTGTCATCCTAGTTGTTGTTATTCTCACACCGGTCTACATCATGCGACGTTGTACGGAGTACATTTACATGAACAGATTACATGTACAGGCAAGTAGTGCATGTACATTCACATAGTACATGTGCATGGCTATGCACAGAATACATGGACATGCGCAGAGTACATGTACATTAAACACAGGGAAGATATTGTCTAATACAGGACAGATATGGTATAATACAGGACAGATAAGGTGTAATACAGCACAGATTCTGTATAATACTGGACAGATATGGTATAATACAGCACAGATATGGTATAATACATTTTATTACAAGTTTTTACATGTTACGGTGTGTACGTAGACATGTGACAAGTGCGCACCCGAGTGTACAGGACAGTGATGCGCTGATTGGTGGGGAGAACAACGTAGGAGAGTTCTTGTGGGCTGCGGGCTTATAAAAGTGACGGTAGGTGGGAATGTTCAGCATTTTCTGATACGCAGCCAACATGTTCTCTTGTTCGACCTGCCTGAAGCCATTTACTCGCCCAGAAGATTTGCGACGGCACGAGTCCTCCATCCATAACGGCGCACGGCATACTTGTATAACTTGCGGACGGTCATTTAATCGGGAAGATGCTTTACTGCGCCATGAACGTTCACTCCATGAGGGCGCGATGGAACAATGTAATGAATGTGGTCAACTCTTCAAACGACCCAGTCCGTTGAGACGTCATCAGCGTTTGATTCATGGTCCGTCACCACGGTATGAGCGACAACTTCCCACTAAAGAGGCACCCAGGAGGGTCAGACCTAGTGAAGATGAGGCCGGGGAGACGAATGCCACTGGTGATGCGATCACGGAGAGCCCGCCTATACCCACAGTTCAGAAGAGCCTAGATATCCAGCCGGTCCCTAGCATTACTGTTTCGAGTCATACGCCTGACAACAACGAACATTTTCTGGAAGATGCGGTGGATGTTCCTAGCGATCTGTTACACGCAGACCATCCAGTGAGTGACATTTATCGGCGCCACTGGCCCATTATACGGCACTGTTTCCACCGTCATCGCCCTATTCAAGATATCTACAATTTCTGACTGACCGACCTCGCCCGTTTGCGCAGCTACGTGGAAGCCATCTTCAATGACCAAGCTACGTCCTTCAAATTAAATCTAGCGTTTGGTTATGTGCTGCAGCATAAGGAGACAGACCAAGTCCGATACTTTTACCCGAGCAGTAACATCCGGGTATTTGACCAACCGTTTACCATCACGGATAGGGCGTCGCTAGAGACGATAGTGGACCAAGTGGACCAATTGGATGCCTTGGAATGGGCCCAACAACAACGTCCCAACACCAAGTGGCTAGTGGAGAGGGTCACCAATGTTACGTTTTTCGTGACCAAGCTGACCGACCAACCCATCGGCTGAATGTATTCACCCATGCAGTGATAGATACTCAGAATGCGCAAACAAGTATCTGAGGATATGTTGCCTCAACGGAATCCTGGCCTGCCCGATTAGAACAAACGGTTCAGAGCGAACATGGCCGAAGATAGGACTTTCTGAAATGGCGACTTCTGATTGGACAAGAGCACCTGAGAATACATCTAACGGGCAAGAACGAGTATGACAGATGCAGTGCCAAATGGCGGCCTCTGATTGGACAAGAGACTACTTGTATTGTAAACATACCCAACGCGGCTTCCCCAGCGTGGGTATGATGTAACATTGGGGAGAATAAACTGTATGAAAAAACTTGTTGTTGTTGTTGTTCTCTCTTCTATCATCTTTGTTGTTGTTATTGTTCTCTCTTCGGTCTATATCATGGCGTCAAGGTGTTATGCTAGGGCGTAACGACGGTCATTGACGGGCGTCACTGTATTTCGGTGTATTAATGTCTAAAAAAATGAGAACTTTTGGGCTAAATCACCAGGTGTATATACAACAAACTCATGTGTCAGGAGTAAGATTCGAACCCACGCCCTGCGTTGCGCACATCAGCACTTAGGACTGGCGCCTTAGACCACTCGGCCATCCTGACTTTACAGTTATAGTTCACAGTATCAAGTCATATGTAGTATTCATGCACGATGCGACCACCAAGTGTGTAGTTGCGTCTACATGCAGAGAACTACAAGATGACACCCCAAACGACATATTAGGACCAAGGCTGGTCCCTCTCTACCCTAAACACCTTCCTTCACTTCCCCAAAATGCCCACTTTCGCTACTACTCGTACTGATGACGTCACCGATGACGTCACAGATGAAATCGGAATGTACCAACTGCGCATGCGCAGATTGACGCGACTTGCAATAAAAAACACTCAATTCTGACTCTACCCCATAAAGGCTTCACTTTGACACCTCCCACGAACCATTCGGACCCATAGTGGCCCATATCGGCCTCAAAATGTCTATTTCCATACTACGGTGTGTCTGCGCATGCGCGGAAATACGATATTCCTAACACTCATCCACCCAGGCGGATGCTCCCTCATGTATGCATCACATTGATACCTCACTCGACTCAATCAGACCATTAGTGGCCCACCTAGACCCCAAAACGTCTATTTCTAACCCTTTTCCCACAATTCCGTGTCTGCGCATGCGCAGAATGTTGAAAACGGACGAAATTCTAGTCCAGGCAGATGCTCCCCCACGTATCCTTCACAACGATACCTCACTCGACTCCATCGGCCCATTAGTGGCTCACCAAGATCCCAAAACGTCTATTTCCATACCCTTTTCCCACAATTCCCTGTCTGCGCATGCGCAGAATGTCTAACACGGACGACACACTAGTCCAGGGGGATACTGCCTCAGGACTGCTTTACATGGATACCTCACTCAACTCCACTGGACCATTAGTGGTCCACCTAGACCCCAAAACGCCTATTTCCATACCCTTGGTCTACTGCTCATGCGCAGAATGACGTCAGTTCCACGTCATACTAGTCCAGGTGGATGCCCCCGCACGTATCCTCCACAACGATACCTCACTCGACCCCAATAGGACCAATAATGGCCCGCCCAGACCCCAAAACATCTATTTCCATACCCCTTTCTCACAATTCCCTGTTTGCGCATGCGCAGAGTGTTGACAACGCCCGAGCCACTAGTCTAGGTGGATGCCCGCTCATGTGTGCTTCACAGTGATACCTCATACGACTCTATTGGCCCACTAGGGACTTACCTAGATCCCAAAACGTCTACCTCCATACCCTTTTCCCACAATTCCCTGTCTGCGCATGGGCAGAATGTTGACAACGGCCGAGGCACTAGTCCAGGCGGATGCCCCCTCACATAGGCTTCACATTGATACCTCATACGACTCCATAGGACCACTAGTGGCCCACAAAAACCCGAAAACGTCTATTTCCATACCCTTGGTCTACTGCGCATGCGCAGAATGCCGATATTCCAACCCCACACCCACTCGCCGGATGCCCCTCACATAGGCTTCACATTGATACCTCATATGACCCCATTGGACCATTAGTGGCTGCCCTGGACCCCAAAACGTCTATTTTCATACCCTTGGTCCACCGCGCATGCGCAGAATGCCGATATTTCAACCCACACCCAGCCCATCAGATGCCCCTTCACGAATGCTTCACATTCATACCTCATACGACCCAATCGGACCATGCAGCGTATTTGAAGTCTGGGGACTACTTTTCCTCCGCGGAAGCTTTTGACCGCGACCGCATCACCGCCAGACATGACCGCATCACCGCGGAGGAATACAAAGGTCAAAGGTTGCCAGACCTATAGTGGTCAAAACTTGGCACCCAGGTAATGCTGATGCAATCCAGAACATGTCAGTACATGCCTTGATCACGTGATCGCCAGATGACCGCCACAAGTTTAAGTGCAAAGAGGTCAATATGACCTTTTTTACTCTTATACTACTACTACCACTTTCTGGTGAACTTCAGCAGCGCGATATTCATAACATTTAACATTGATGATACTAGAATCAATCAGAAAATAGACGGACCTTGATCACATGAATAATTGCACAGTGAAACTCATGGAGATAAGAAACCCAAATTTGCCAGATGCTCTGAAAACTGGGGATATTCCATTGAGCAGAAAACAATAACTTGTCTCGAGGGGAGATAGTCAATGAGTTTCTCACATCTGGATACCACACGAAGGACGCGACTGGTTCAAAGTAGCATTTACTATACTCTGACTGATATCTTCTGTACTGCCTTTATTGCTTTTGCCTGACTCGTCGTACAGCGGCATGGATATACGTCTGGAGAATGTGTTCTACCGAGTCACACGGGAGAAAGGCAGTGGAATCCTCTCTGGATTTAGTTAAATTCTTTGAACGAGGACCAACCCTGTGTGGTATATGGTATTGGACAGAACATCAACCAATCACAAAGGATTCCATACCCTTTTATGGTATATGATTACGCATGTTTTATTTCGTGAAAGATCTTGGACATGCACCGTCAGGAAAACACTTTTGAAGCATTATTATCTCTTTGACAAACCCTGAATTTGTTGAAAAATCAAAATTTCCAAGAAGTCACTCTTCCGAGTGCGTTGCCATGTATTAAAAAAACAGTTTCTTTATGCACTCCCGACCTGAACTGCAATTCTCTTTGGTTGGACATCCAGAACACAAAATGTAATCAGTTTAATTATTACTTCGAAGGTGAGAGTGTCCTGTAACTGGATTACTAGGTAGTATCTTTCTATCACATATACCTAACAACCTGAAATGTTATGTTGGACCATGTATCCATTGCGATAAAATTTCTTTGTTAGGAGAGCTAATCGATCGTCAACATAGTAACATGGAATGTTGATGAGAAAGCGGCAGATCATCACCCATCCCGCTGTGTGGAAGCTGTAGTTAGCTAACAATGACGGAGTTGACTGTCACTGTTGTCCTTCCATAATTAATTACTGAGGAACACCGCTTCCTTTGAGCAGAGTCAATTTTTTGATTAGATCAAGGTCTCGAGTCTACACAATTTTCCACTCTACTAAATCAAGACAATTGCCAAACTTTACTATTCTGTGACCAATGGAAATCTCACGTTACTGCAAAACTAGAAACTCGTAATGCCTAACGATTTGCAATTGAATAGTCTACCTCGCCGGCCTAGTTCGACTTCGGTCGTTGATACAGATTCAACCGATGTCATCCAAGACCCGATCGTTCTATCCCCAACGTGATTACATAATCAGATCTGCCAAGAAAATGAGAATGGATGGATTGATTAATACTGTCGGGACCGTTCCACTACACCGATGATGCGCCCTGGACCAAAAATTCTTTGAGCGACAAATTGTGATATTTCACTGTCTGATTAAAGTATTACATCAAAGGCAACTCTGACACTGGAACTAGGTTGCATTTCCGTTCGAAAATACATTTTTTGGCACAGATCAATTAATCAAGCGATTGTTGTTTATTCATCTAATTTGCTCATCCAATAAGTCATCTGATGAGTTCATTCATTTAACTGAAGAATGTATGAAATGCGTACATTGTTTGGCTATAAACAGAGCAGCTATAATGGTATCAATGTAGCAGGATAAAATTACAAATTTAATACTTATCACTAAATATATCCATACTATTTTGTGTAGACTTATTGGACAACCGTCGTGTCCAGACAGAAGTGTTGTGACCCCGCCTAAGACTGCCTTTGGAATCAAGCAGCCTGCTTCCTTCAGATGAGTCAGCTTAATATATCTCTATAACCTTTGCCACATACTCTGTTGTCCAGGAAAATCATTTTCATCAGAAATAAAGTGATCGTTCCTTCCACTGAGAAATTAATCTTCTCATGGGACATAGTTCCGGGACATTATCCCACCATGGGTCCAACATGACGCCAGCCATGACAGGCTTTGAATGGATAGACCGATGTACCGTATACTTACTGGTCTTATTTAGCAATCATGGATACCTGTTCTTCGACGGTCAGAAGACTGCCTTATTTAGCGTATCGCCTTGTTACCGATACGATGAACGAAATACGGCAAATTAATGGAGTATTGGAGAATCACAATCAGTGCCTCGCTGCAGCAAGGACAAAACCGAAAGAAAATAACGTCCATGCTTGCGCCTGGACCGGTCCTCGATGGTTGCCAATTACATGGCATAAATGTCCGTTGATGGTAGATTGGAATATTCAAGTCACTCCACTCAGTCAAACCAGCAGTATCAGGGGAAACTTTGGGGGAATAGAATGAACTTCTCCGCGAAATAGGGCTTAATAAAGCAGATTGCCAACACCGTATTCAAATCGTTTGCTCTGGCTTCTTAAGCCGTAGACAATAATCCACACACACACATAATCGATGCTAGGGAATCAGCATTATTTGAGCGTTTCCAATTATCGTTACATTTCCCAAGTTGTCATGCCTCATCAGTATGTTTGTCTGCTAGGCTTTCAACGTCATGCTGCGAATCCAATTAGAATATATATTAACAAAGTTGCGATCTGACTGGATCCAAGCACCAGGAACGCGGAGATGTTGGTCACTAAATGGCAGAAATTTGACACTGTTCACAGAGATCACATCTTCGCTTACCCAAGTCTAACACTACACGTGTTGCCTTGGCTGAACGTAAAACATTATCTGATCAGAATACAGGTCTGGTGATGTCATAGGGCTATACATATTCCGTTGTCCATATTAGGGGAAGTGCAATGTATGACCTCTTTAAAATTCAAATTTGATTGGCTATTCCAAGGGAATTAACATCAATACACCCACCACTTGCCATATTTGGAGATCACACGGGCAGACATCAAAGAAAATCCTAGCTGCACGGTGTTGGCCAGCTCCTATCTTGATTGGCTATATGACATCACGTGCGTTTCCCGGTTTGAACCGTTTACCCTATTCAGTAAGTCAAGGTAAATGACGGAACGTTAGTGTAGTGTTTAACTTGAAAATGTGAAGATGAGAGATCATAGCTCTGAAAAACCCCTAAATATTTCTAAATAAATGCTTGTCGGGGAGGCGTTCAAGCTAACTACTTGGATAACTACATGGGTAAATACCATCAATTGCATGAAGAAATACTCCACCGCTGGTCATAGAATATATGTAAGAAAAAAGTGGCGTTGTGTTTCCTAAACATTGTTAACTCAACTATCGCGATTGCAGAATAATCTTATTCATTTACAGGCTTGTAGAGATGATTCATGCCAATTACTATAAATACGTTCAGCAATCAATATCGCAATATACATGTTCATGTATTATTAAAGAAATCAATTTACCACATCGCGGATTGCTGGTGGATATTTTATTACAAGTGGCACTTTTGTATGTAACAAAGGATATTATCTCATCGCTTGCTTAACAGATTGTATCTAGAGTAATCAATCCATGAAGTCTGCAATCTCCGCCATCTATATTCATGGCTTGTATTTTGCGATATTCCATCATACTCATCAAGAGGCATCAAAATCAGGTATGCGTATAGATGCAAGCAGATCCCGTCAAATCATTTATAATTCTGAAAAGTACGATAACCAACGTAATTAGCTACACAATAATGGACTGGCTTTTCCCGGTCAACACGTCAGAAAGTATAGCATATATTAGTGTAAGTACAATTGTCAGGTCAACCGCAGTACAAAGCACGCAGGTAAAGCCCTACCAACTTGGAACGATTGTGTATGATGTAGTGTTTCCCAGGATGGAATCACAGATACCGTCTTCTGTTCACTACTAATTATGCGTCTAATCTCTCAAGGTGTATAAGATAAGTTCACTCCGCTCTGGTATCACTGTTCGTAGATCGGGGGATTTCGTCACAATGACAGCGAAACAGACAAACTCTAAATCTTTGGAAAGGAAGAATCGAACACCTCTAACTAATAGGAATTAACACGGCTGAAAAATCACGTTGTACTGTCTGTATTGTTTGAAGTTTCTATGTTCCATATACACGTTTAACTGCTTAATTCGTGGGTTAAAATAATTGCATGATAACAACTTCAAACGAACAGAACAGACTGGTAATCTCGTAAGTTTTCGCGGCTAACATTAATGACATATATGACAAAATTACAATCTAGGAACGAAGGAACCGTGACTTTGTATGGAAATTGATGGACCTGGCTACTGGACTGGACAAGATGGTGCTTACCGGTAACATGAGAGATATTGAGATATAAAAAATTATGCCTCTGTCTGGATCGATGAAATCATATCCATGACGTGATCTCTCGTGTTTTATTCCCTTTAATCTCTCAGACATACATTTGCATCATTTATATCGAGAAGTTATCTATATATCTTTGCAGCCTGTATGGGTCCAGCCGATGTATATCTGGTATAGAGTTGACTTGCTTTCTGTCCTCATACAAACACAATGCTAATTAATGTCTTTGTCTCAAGAACTCGTGAATTGCACTTAGACTTTTCCACACATTTTTGTTGTTTTATTGCAGCTGATTAAATTTCACTGGTCGCTCACTTCCAAGCTTAAGATGTTCAACTAAATCAAAATTTCCATCGGTTGGATCGTTCTATCGCATAACATTGTAGTTCTTGAGAAGAAACATTCAAGAACAAATGATCAATTTCGATAATATTGCCCAGTCATAAGCGCTATTAATCGTCAGAAAACCGTTTAACGTATGCGCTGATATTGAAGCCGCAGATGTGTGACCCATTTCAAGACGTCCAGTGTGGGAGCTGTAGTAAGATAATGATGTCCCGGTTGGCTGTCTCTGCAATTCTTCAATAATTAATCACTGAGAATTACTGGCTTCCTGTAAGCAGCATTCAGATCCTAGAAAATCAAATCAGTTGCAACAGGTTACTTTTCTCCGGCCATTGGAAATGTCACGCTTTAAAGGGAACGTAAACTCTGGTGAACTTGCGTGGCCAGTTAAAGCTTTTCCCTCAAAGAATCCAAATCGTATATCAGATATTTTATTACATTTTTTTTAAAGCAGTACTAAGCGTTTTAGCTTCGCTACACTGGAACAACATAAAGGTCGCCATGAATGAAGAATCGTGACGTCAGCGTGCACTAGTTCTTCTGCCTCTGGAGGTAAAAACGCGTCAATTGGCAGAGGTGCAGTATTCGAGACCGTAGCTTACAAACATGAACGAGGATGATAGTGCGACGTGTCGGGATTACCTGGCACATAGTGACAGCC
>JAVTVY010001665.1:0-33250 GCA_036873755.1 Hanleya hanleyi | reverse complement strand
GATTCACCTGGGCTCCGGTGAATCACGTTTACCACGGCAACGGTACCCACAACGGTACCCATTGGACTACGATCCCCGGTGGAATCCACGAGAACGCTGGTGGGCTTCTAATCGGCAAGCGCAAATCACCAAATAAGAAAAAAAAAAAAAAAAAAAAAAAAAAAACTATGGATCCTCGATGGCAGCATCCTTTCACGTGTCTCATCGCTGGACCGACAGCGTCGGGAAAAACACACTTCGTTCAACGCCTCATCCAACACAGGGCAGCCCTGATTTCACCGCCTGTAGCTGGCATCCTGTGGTGTTATGGAGCTTGGCAACCCGCGTACGAGGCACTGGCCCGTGTCCCGGGACTCACCTTAGTGGAAGGCTTACCCCTGAGGATACACCCCAAGACACGTTGGTGGTGGTGGACGATCTCATGACGGAAACGGACAGTCGAATCACCCGTCTCTTTACCAAAGGCAGCCATCATCGTCGGTTGAGCATTATCTACATCGTGCAGAATCTCTTCAGTAAGAACAAAGAACACCGGAACATTAGTTTGAATGCTCAGTATGTGGTGTTATTCAAAAACCCCAGAGACGCCTCGCAAATTACCCATCTGGCCCAACAGATGTACCCTAAAAACACGGCCTTTGTACGAGAAGCCTTTGAAGATGCCACCCAACCCGCTCACGGCTATCTACTCATCGACTTGAAACAAGACACGCCCTCCACCCTTCGATTGCGTACTCACATTTTTCCCGGCGAGATGCAGACGGTGTACACTCCCAAATAAAATAAAGAAGAAGACAATCCACTCTAGCCATCACTCATCATGTCGGCACGGATACGCAGACACGCGCCGGCTCTCCGCGTACTCCGCAGCGCGCCACCGGAGGTGGGCCGGGCACTGGTGCGCGGCGCGGAGCCCGAATTGGTACGGTGTTTGTGTGAAGTGGCCCATAATGTGTTAAAAGGCAATGTCCCCCTCAGTGCTGTACAGAAGGGGAACTTGCAACGGCACAAGGCAGGTCTCAGGACGTTAGTCAAGAAGACGGAGAGTTTAAAAAAAAAGAAACAGGTGTTACAGCGCGGTGGATTTCTCGGTGCACTCCTAGCTCCCTTAGCCGCTACTGTACTGGGTCCATTACTCGGCTCCATCTTGGGAGGACGCTAACACCCATGGAACATACGAAAAAAATGATGCTGGTCGAACCTCGATTGTTACAGAGTTTACAATCGCCCTATCCCGTGCCGGCCACCGTGCAACAACTCCAATCTCTGGATGAAGAGATGAATAATATACTGCAACAACGTGGACTCCCCGATCACGAGAAAATTCAACGCTACCATCATACACTGAACCGGTACCAGACGTTTATGGATCAATATAGAGGCGTAGCAAGTAGTACTAGTACTACGCCACCACCACCACTACCCACACCACTACCCACACCACTACCCACAACTACAACAGGGGCTGCTGCTCCATCACCTCAGCTGGAAGAAGAAGTGTTGAGCAGTGTGCCTAAAGCCTACAAGACGCGGGCCCGTTTATTGTTGGACCGGGTGAAACAGCATGCCGATATGAGTTGGAATGCGGAAGGAAAGCTACTGATTCGAAACAAAGTGGTACCGGGGTCTCATATCACCGATTTGATCAACGATATGGTGCGTACTCGCAAACATTCGAACCCCCCGGGCTGGGAAGTCTTTGCTCAGGGCTTAAAAGACACGCACATCCCACAAGAATTGGTAGGCAATCCTAACCGTTGGGCCTTTATGGAGCAATCGAACACCCGACACCAACCATCACACCACCACCACCACCACCACAACCCTCTTGGGAGCTCATGTCACCACCCAAAACACCAGCACGACGATTTGGACGTTTCAAGTCATTGCCACAACGCCGAGTGGCACGCCCCGAGGCACACTGGGACCCCTACTAATAATATAAAAAACCGGTGCAGAAGCCAGAACCACATCAGTCGTCAGTCGTCATCATGTTTTACCTGACGTTGCCCAGTAATAGCTCACTCGACGTGTTTCCTGACAACACCTTGACCAAGTATGTCACGCAATTACCTCAACCGTTACATTTATCGGGACGCTGGGAATGTGGACTGGTGGAGATTCAATATCCTTACTCATGGTACAACGTACAACACGGAGAAATATGGTACGAAGTAGTCTACGATGAAGAAATCTACAGACTGACTCTCCCCGCAGGCCAATACGATACACCGCAGAAGTTCGTACGGGCTCTGAATGCCTTGATGGAGTACAAGGCTCTACAGGCGTTCACGAATGATGCAACACGCCAGTTATCCATACGCTTGAAGAGAAACCTGTGCTTCGAGGTCAACGCACACAACGAAAAGAGCTTTATCTGGCTGACCCCTATCGTGAACGCGAAACTCAGTTCTAGACTACAGGAAATGTTACGGCTGTCTCACCACGTCGTATACAAGGGTCCCACCAATGAGCACGGTTCCCATTTGATGGATATGAAAGAAGGCATGTACGCACTGTACGTCTACTCGGATGCCGTGGACAGCCATATTGTGGGTGATATGAACACACCTCTGTTACGAGTGGTGCCCATTAGCAAGACGTATGGCGAACAAGCCACCCACAGTTTCAACCCTATCATGTTCCTGCCCGTACGCCATACCGATATCGACACGATCACGGTGGATATAAGAGATGACACGGGACGGCCGATCCCATTCGAGCGAGGAAAAGTGGTGCTGACACTTGCTTTCCGACAAACCCGTTCTCCTCACTTCGTATAATAATGTACGTACTTTACGAGTGCCATACACCCAGCTATGCCGACTACTACAAGAAACAAACGGGAGGAGGCATGCCCATGTTTAGTGGGGCACGCATGCAACGTGGACATGGATTGGGAAACATACTGGGGAGTATCGTCAAAACGTTCCTGCCCATGGTGACACGGGGTGTTAAAACGGTAGGGAAACAAGCGGTACAAAGTGGATTGCGCATGGCCGAGGATGTGATGGAAGGCACAGCACCCCGACAAGCCTTCAAACGCCGGGCTAAAGAAGCTGGGGGTGTGTTGCTGGCCAAAGCCCTTAAAAGACAAAGACTGACACCGCGAAGAGTCAGTCGACGGCCAACCCACCCACGACGCACACCCCAGAGAAGGACTAAACCCCAGAAGAAGAAGAAGAAGAAGAGACGTAATAGTAGGAGAGACATTTTCGCATAATGGCCTTCATTCACTCCGAGTCATGTCCGTCTACCAACAGTGAATTGGATTTGTGGACTATTCCACCCACTCAAACCAGTGTAGCCGAAGGACGTTGGGTAGAACATCGACCCCTGGCTAGCCTGACGGGAGTGGGTCCCGTAGAATTTTCCATTGAAAACAATGATACGGCCTACCTGGATTTAGCCAACTCCTACTTGTACGTCAAAGCTAAAATAACGAACAAGGATGGGACGGACCTAGCGGGCGATGCAAATGTAACCCCGGTGAATCTTTGGCTGCACTCCATGTTCCAACAGGTGGATATCAGTCTGAACGATAGACTCATCAGTACGTCCACCAATACCTATCCGTATCGAGCCTACTTGGAGACGCTGTTGTCGTACGGCAGTGATGCCAAACTATCACACTTACAAGCTGAGCTGTACCACAGGGATACACCCGGATACTTCAACCATCTACTCCCTGGCAATACTGGGTACGCCAGACGCAAAAAATTAGCAAGCGAAAGCAAGTCCATCGATATGATGGGACGACTGCACGCCGATCTGTTCATGCAAGACCGCTACATGATGAACGGTGTAACCATCAAGATCAAGTTGATCCGTTCCTCACCTATGTTTGCCTTAATGGCCGGTGGGGCGGGCGCTATCGATTACAACATCATCATTGAAGATGCAGTCCTGTTTGTCCGTACGGTAGATTTGCAACAGGGGGTGTTGCTGAGTCACATGCAAGCCTTAGCGAAAAAACCAGCCCTGTATCCCATCCGACGCGTACAGACCAAGGTGTTCTCGGTACCCGCAGGTACGATGATGGCCAACAGAGAGAATTTATTTCTAGGAGATCTGCCTAAACGTCTTACCCTGGCGTGTGTGACCAACACCACATTCAATGGAAATTGGGCTGAGAATCCGTTCAAATTTGAGCATTTCAACATCAACTTTGTGGCACTGCACGTGGCCGGCCATCAAATTCCAGCCCGACCCTTACAACCGGACTTTACTAACGGAAACTATGTGCGGACCTACCTGAACCTGTTTATAGCCACAGGACAAAACAACCAGGACGAAGGCAATACCATCAGTCGAAAAGACTTTAGCCGTGGGTACACATTGTTCGCCTTTGACCTCACGCCTACCTTGGAACACGATCATCAACTGGCTTTACTGAAGAAAGGAAACCTACGGTTGGAACTGCGTTTCTCCGTGCCTCTACCCAGCACCATCAACGTGATTTGCTACGCCGAGTTTGACAACGTCATCAGCGTGGATGCGCAAAGAAACGTGCTGTGTGACTTCTCCAGCTAAACATGGATACAGAACAGCTGATGGATATACTCCAGCGAGATGCCAAGATCCCCTTTCGAGGTGTATTTCCACGCAATGTGTTTCCCACCCACTCCACCACCCCTGCAGCCTACATTCTGAATACAGACCCGAAGAGTCGACCCGGTGAACATTGGATAGCGGTGTACGTGGACACCCAAGGCCAAGGCGAATACTTTGATTCCTACGGACTTGCACCCCTCCATGCCGATTTAGTGAAATTCATGGACGTCTCAACGACAGAGTGGCGTTGGAATACGCAAAGATTACAAGGCCCCTTGAGTAGTGTGTGCGGACAGTACTGTGTGTTTTATCTCACTCACCGGAGTAGAGGACATTCACTGCCCACCATTGTACATATGTTTGATGATTATTGTCAAGCCGAAGACCGTGATGTCCTGGTCTATGACTGGACGGCCTCTCGTTTTAATGTGCATGCGCCATTTCTCTGGTTAACTTAAAACATGTACTGCGCATACCCCATATTATTATTATTATCACATTATATTGTTATGACGTTGTTGTTCTGACGTGCATTGTTGAATAAATGGTTGAAAAAACACAAAAAATGATTTGACTCTCTCTTTATTTAAGTCAACAAGAAGGATATATACAAATAGAATACAGGTGGTATGTACACATAGAATAGTAGTAGTAGTAGTAGTGATTAAGGTACAACAAAAAAAAAAAGTTCTGCCAGGAGTAGGATTTGAACCTACGACGGGATTGCGCCCACCAGCACTTAGGACTGGCGCCTTAGACCACTCGGCCATCCTGACTTTTACAGTTTTTATAACTCGTGACTCCACAGTTAATGTTCCACATTTTTACAAGTCCAAGTAGGTAGTGCTGACACCGTCGGCCAATACTTTTCGTTTGGGATAAAAGAAAGTAAAGGCGTCTCGTTGCTGGATATAGGTGCGTATCTGATGGTCCACCACGCGAAATCCTCGATTCGTGCCACTCGCACTGGCCTGGCTTTGCAACACGTCCAGGTAAAGAGCTTTGTCGATGTTGGGATCGCACCGGTTCACTCCTTTGCAGCTAAACTTATTTTCGTCTCCCCCGTAACAGTAATACGTCTTGGAGGAGAGCGCAATCATAGCATCCCCACTCCACTCCAGCTTGAAGAGCCCGGGCGTCCGCTTATCATACTGGTAATGGTCACGTTGCGGTAACCACTGGTCCCGTTCCATCTCATACTGGCCCCGTAACTCGGGTTTCACCAGGGACTCCCAATCCGCATTAGAGACGGCCATGTAGGCCGAGTCCGTGTCCATCTCCATGAGTTGCCAGTCTGATGCATTAAAATAGACACCCATAAAGTCATATAGAAACTGCAGCATGCGCAGCTTGGCCACCTGGTATACCATACATCCAATCTGCAGGGGTAAGTTGTAACGGATAGTCTTCTTGGCTGAAGTGATTTCATACGTGTCGTCATCGATGACCTCCACCGACCGAAAGAGAGGAGAATTGACCTTTTTGCGGGCTTGAGTCGTCGTACAAATGTTCACGTTCACGTGCTTATCCTGGTTGGTTACCGTTTTGCCATAATAGCCGTTGCCCGTGAGCTTCCAACTTTCACCGATGATGGCCTTACTGGGATCTTGGTCGCCTTGACGACGGGCAGACGTCACAATGTCGGCATTCGCCGCAAAACAGGCGTGAGGTACGTACTGTATGACTTGGTGTATTTTCGTAATCTCCAGACCGTGCCGCATATACCACTGCAGCAGCGGAGTGCCCAACAACATCTTCTCTCCCCACATACTACCAATTAACATGCGACGCGGATGCGGTAAACACTCGTGTTGATCTGCGTAGGCCCCCATGGTGGTCCCAATATCATCTCGACCCACCAGCGTGTTCTTAAAGATGGGCGGGCACTGGGCGAAGACAGGTTTGAGAGTGTCGGGAACATGCAAATTACATTCGACAAAGCCGTACAGGTCCCCCGAACGAATGGCGTCGAACATCTGGGGTAGACTCAGCAGTCGACGACGACTCAACGGATACTCGCGCTCTTTTAAGAAACGCCGTAAATGAGGTAGGGCCTCACACATGGTGTGAAATTGACACTCCCACATCTCAATGAGATGGTAACCTCTCTCTTTCACATAATCCGCGTTCTCCACCACTTCTTTCCGTAATTCCTCACCTGTTTTCCCACGTCGGTCGTTGAAACACCCAGCACTAAAATGGCATCCGTGACCGTGCCAATAGCAACCGTAAAATTGGAATACAGTGGGTGTGTTACCCACCAGGGCAAACCCATCGACGGGGAGGCGACGATCGCCTATGCGCTTCTCTGTGGCGTTGGTCTGGTGTCGTATAGTAATTCCCCGTCGATAGGCTTCCCAATCTATCCACTGGTCGGCGAGATGTTTGGAAGAAGCGCGTTGGGGCGTAAAATGCCGCCCTTCGGCCAACCAACGTGTATAATGTCCACTGGGCATAGGTTGGGCGAGTGACCACAAGTACAACGCATTGGCATCGAAACCGATAATCTTAGCACAAGATTTTCCACCGGGCAGAGTAGTCACGTCCTTCTCGTGATAACGGTGGAATATAAGACTGGGACCACCCACAATGTTCTCCTTTAAACACTCATGCATGTCCGCATCTTTCTGCTGTATCAACGAAAAGTACGTCGGACACGCTTGAAAAAGATGGCGAAGCGCCACACCCGGTAAACTTAAACACTCCTTGAAGATGTCCACATGCATTTTACGACGAAACAGTTGAACCATTTTCTCAGCCGCTTGCAGGAAAGGAACCACATCCAGGTTATTATACCATATGAGGAAATCTCGCATCGTCTCCATGTGTTGGTCGTTCCATACCTGCTCTAGTTCACGGTACGCGTCTTCCGGACATTCCACTTGCTTCAAATCGTTAAAGAAGGCCTCCCGCGGTGGCAACTGTGTTTCCGCCAAACGGTCGAGCGTCGATATATACGTGTAAGGGAACCGACCTTTCGTTTGTGCACAGTCATACGCCTTCACCCACTGATCATAACTATAATTAGGCGCTAGGTAGTTGCGTACATCCAGGAAACGGAGTGATGTGGTAATCAGGGCCATATGATTATTGATCTTCTTGATGACCGACTGGATGGTATTCGCCTGGGCCAAGTAAGGGTAGAGAAATTCCTTCACCATATTTAAATCATAGCGCCCCGAGTTGAACCCCAGCACGGGTAATTGGCCTAGGTATTGTAAAAAGCGCGCTTTCAATTTCTCGGCATACGGTTTGGGTAAAGGCACATCATCCTGCGACTGCATGGGCTCCGACTGCGACTCCGACTCCGACTCTTCATCATCACTAAACGCTACACCCGGTATAGGAATACGATCGTCCAGTTGGTCCAGTATGTCCTGGAACTTGCACACCAACAATTCCGTACTGGCCGCGCTGACTTCCTCTAAATACCCCATCATGCGGGAGATTAACTCATGGGCATCCCCGGTAGACACGAAACAGACCGGTGCAGCGTCATAGCCAGGTACGTTGCTGGAAATGCTCACACTGAGGGGAATATGGCGCTGCGTCCACTGTGTTTTGGCTGAAAACAAGTCCATGGGCTCCAACAAGGCCTCAAAATCATAACACGCCCGGTAGGGAAAATAACGGTCCGCCTCCGGTATGATGAGACCCTCATCGGCCAGTTCCTCGAAAATAGTAGGCGTATTATGATACACACCACCAGGATAGACTCGCTTCACAGCGTTCGTACAAATCTTCTCGTGTCGATGTAAGTTGGAGGTACGGTGAAACACCCGATGGCATTGGCCGCAACTGTAAGACTCACAATACTGGCTCATATTGTGTATCAACGAAAAATGACTCACGCCATTGTAGTCGAACACATTCACTTTCATGGTAGAAGCGTACCGTTCTGTGGAACGACGCACCAATTCAGCCACCAATGTATCGTCCTCCCGTTGTAATCGGTATACAAAGATATTGATGTTAAATAAGGTTTCCACGTCATCCAAATTCTTGAAAGGAACGCCACGGAAGTGCCGCTCATCCATGTCTTGCTGCTCTAAGTACTGTTGCCAATAGTGATTGGCCACTGTGTCACAAAACTGGGGGTCACACTCGTCCACATGTACGGCCAAACACCGAAACAAACATTTCCGATCTTTGTAGACCCCCTTTCCCCCTCGCGTTAATGCATACAGTCCGCGTCGACGAAGCAGCCAAGGAGGGAGTAGTACAGGAGCACCGATAGGATGATCTCTCATTTTCGTGACGAAAAATGTGACGTTGGTCACCCTTTCCACAAGCCATTCGGTATTGGGACGTTGCAACAGGGCCCATTGCAACGGATCCAACGTAGTCAATTGTTCGAGCAGTGGCTGCAGGGAAATGTCTTCCGTTACGGTGAACGGCTGGTCAAACACATACGTATTATTACTCGGGTAATAATACCGCAGCTGGTCCGTGTTCTTCTGCCGTAAAATATACCCAAATGTCATATTCAACTTGAACGCTGTCACCTGGTCTCTAAATATGCTCTCAGCGTAGGTAGACAAATAGGTGAGGTCTTCCAGTCGAAAGTTATACAAATCCAATAGACGACGGTGACGGTGAAAACAATGGCGTATGGTAGCCCAGTGTCGTTGATAAAGCTGCCTCACACGCTCGTCTTCAGGCAAAACTTCTACAGGAGGGACTGCTGGGTCAAAGGGAAAATCTTCTCCACGTATCATGCTTCCAAACACACGGGGCAGGGTGGCTGGTTAGAGGTCAGGCAGGAGCTGGTCAGGCAGGCTGGCTGGACAAGTAGGCAGGCAGGAGCAGGCTGGCTGGCTGGTTGGGTGGTTACAGGTCAGACAGGAACGGGTCAGGCAGGAGCTGGAACTGGTCAGGCAGGAGCTGGAACTGGTCAGGCAGGCTGGCTGGACAGGCAGGCAGGCAGGCAGGCAAATCAGGTCAGTGGTGAAAAAACTTCCCAAAGTAGTCCAATGATTATAACCCATTCACTAAAAATCACCTACTTTTATATGTTTTTCACCCCATTCCCGAACATTCACGAACCAACTCCGACATCTTGCTTTACAACAGGGCCCACAGCCACCATTTTGCTTTACAACAGGGCCGACAACCGCCATCTTGCTTTACAACAGGACCGACAACCGACATCTTGCTTTCCACCCTTCGCGAACAGGCCCGAACAGGCCCGAACACACCCGAACATCTCCGAACATCTCCGAACCACACCGCCATCTTGCTATCACGCCGCCATCTTGCTTTACAACAGGGCCGACACCCACCATCTTGCTTTACAACAGGGACGACACCTCAACCAATCAAATTCAACCTCACACTTACAATTCAACCAATCAAAAGCCTCGTTACAAACCATCCAGTTGTGACGTCATAGTTACATCCGGGTGAACGGCGGCTTTAGTTGCTCTTTATTCACTACTGGCATCTTCCATCACCATTATATGTTGCGTTTAAGTTGAATCGATAATCAATACATGGATCATCATAATCTCTGTGTTGATCATCGCGAGGCAATCTGTTTTCATGAAGACTTGGCAAGGCGAACTGATACATAGGATAACAAATACTTGTCGGTCGACGAAGCTACACTTGAGGTTCCGCAAATTGGGAAGTAAGTCAAAGTATTTATAAGTTTAATGGTCCTTTTATCAGTGTACATCCTATAGATCCCATCAAATTCATAGAGACATCCAGCGATGTATATATTTCACGAGTATCATCGGTTTATACACTGGGCCGATCACGTTCCTATATATTTTCAGCTGTGTTCATTTTCTTGATTAAAATATCGATCGAATTTCTATATCGTAATCCAATGACGAAGAGTAACAAACTGCACCGAGTCATCTCCATCCCAGAGTTAATGAAAACATACCATTTATTTGCACCTTTGGCAATCGTGAGTTCGAGATAAACTGAAAAATCGCAATTGAATCTCCGGGTTCTATCGTGTTTTTGTTCCATTTCAACAGTATACACGCGTGCCCTATCAGTTGGCGGGTACGATGATTCGAATTCTGCCAGGACAGTCTGTTTATTCAGTGCAAGGGAACGAGAAGAAGACAAATATGCGCACCGAACAGTCGAGTCGAATTGGAGCAAGTGTCTGTCAACCACCCGCATCGCCTGAAAACACAGCATCAGTGTTCATCTGAGCTGAACATACATCTGACAGACCACATACCTCTGTTGAACTGTCGTGATTGGATAAGATTTACCAACTTGCCATTGACATTGTCGTCATATTAATTATGACAAAACCTATGTCGAATATGAAATACAATTGTCTCAATCCTGAACCCGTTTTTCTAAACCCTCATTACAAGAATATTCAAATGCGGAGATAATTTCGCTGACCAGAATTGACAAGCCCTCATATATTTCCATGGAGTATGGAGTATGACACTAAAGAATCCAAGAGGAACGTGATATGGCAATCGATTCAAACTAATCACCATAGGGTTAACAAATGATTTAGGTTGACCGCTGTACGACCACTGGGGAAAGGGATAATCATTTGTGATTACATCGACATCCGCCAAGGAAACGCTTCTAAATTGATCAAAGAGTGTTGAAAGGCTTCGGTAATTCAAAACTGCCGGTTTCGTATTGCTCAAAGCAAACATACTCAAGTGCTTCACCGAAAATGCGGCATCGTCGTGTTAAATAAAATATGCTCTCTGTTCAATTCTCTAGAGTGATTTGATGTACAGGGTAGGGTCTGTTTTTCGATATTGTTATTGGAAAACAACGTTCAGTCTTTCATACCTCAGAAACTACACAATACAGAAACATTGTTTGCTTTTTACATTAGCGTAATGTTTTTGTTGCTAGTTTGAAGGCTTAGACGAATTGATATATGGGTGTTGGGAAATACAAATTACAGGAAGGCTTCAATACTCAAGTCAAGCAATAAACCGGTGTTTAAACAGGACTTTTTCTAGAAAGAGATTGGCAGTGTTCAACTGGCTGTAGACAGCTTCACACGAGGAGAGACTATTTGAACCAAATTCGGAATCTGATGCCTATATTCTAGGAATGACGTTGTTACTTCTCCATCCATGATACTCTCACATTTCCTCAAGTATATAATAAAATCTCACATTGCAAGCAAGTATTGCTCTGCCAAACTCCAAGCAAATTTTTTATAGAGTATCAGCGAAATATGAGCGATTATTGGCAGACCACTTGAAGCAAGAGAACTACCATATTAACAAGTCTCAGATCCGACCTTCAATATTCAACCGTCGTCCATGAAAGTATTTCAGCGTCAATAATCGAAAGACATATAACCTCTGCATATATGTGATCAAACAAGGTGTGGAGAGTTTCAGCAAACGTTTCATTTCTAGGATTTGTTTATAGCAAATCAAATAAAGTAACTACGAGAGCTTTGTGGAAACATTGTACTGGTGCATATTGTATGACTGAGCTACGAACTGAAACATCATCATTGATCAAATTAAATGTTGAGGAAAACGGACTGTTAAGTGTTAACAGCGCACATGAGTGAATTATCGGTACAGCCTTAGTTGTTCCTTAATGGATGTCCGATTGGCTCCCAGGTGTCGCCCTTTGGTGAGGATCGAACATAGATATCAATAGATATATAGAAGGTTCCTAATGCTTGCAAAAGACTATGCTTTGTTCCATATATATTTATGTCAGGTTTTCTTATGTATCACTGCTAATAACGCCGTGTGAATAAGGTAATCCATTTATGGACAGGGAAAAGTCTGTATGGACAATGACTGGCTACTGAATGTCGAGTCTGACTCTTGTATTCAGACGAACTACCACTGGGTATGTGAAATCGCTGCTTTTTCTTATTTTTTATTAGTTTACGAGATGCAGACAGTGCAGTCATCTATCCTTGGACAAAGGGAGACTAATCTGCGGGGGAAAGGATACATTATACATTTAGTCTATTCTATACAGTCGATATGGCTTCCACCAATTAAAGCAGCTGAATACCAGAAATTCAGAAATATTCAATATCGAATGTTCACTGCCGCATATGAAAATACACTGAGATCACATTTTACAATTGTTGTCCAACAGGGTGTTGAGAGATGCCATCATAATATTCATTACTCAGTTTTCATTTGCAACGTTGAAGCATATCTGTAACGCTCTCTATTCCAGTGTTGCCAATTAGCAGGACTATACCTGGACGTCCCAACTGACCTGGTCACCCAGACCAACCATGATTACTGGACATTTGTATAACTTATATCCTGTCTTTCCAATTGGTATCAATTCATGTCATACTACAGTCCCAAGTAAAGTTTCACATCTACCCAAGATGGCCCCTCCTAGTAACGCGTACATGTACGTGTGACAAGCAGAAAACTAGCTCTCTTGCAGGAAAGTATCCTATGTTTATGTATACTATGATTGTCTTTTTGAATTTGGTGCTATTACTGTTATATGGAATATGGAACAGGTCTTTGGATTATGGACGCGGATATTCTTTAATGGACGACGGCTGAATTATGAATGACGGACTAGACGCTTGTAAGCTTACCTATTTCTGGATGCGATATATTAATCAGTTCAATTCGTCTTGCCGGGAGGTAATACCCCAAATTTTGAATTAAACCCATATAATACCATTTTGAACTCGCTGAATCCTCAAACCGATTTCTGACCAGCCCGGTAAAATATACTCAATTATCAGTGTATGTTAATGGAATGAATACGCTAGGGGAAGAACTTAGCTTTGGTGATACAGGCAAATAATAAAGCATGCTCATAGCGTGCTACATTCACTTCATTATGCTGGTCTCGTGAATCGTGACCGCGTGTGTGAGATTTTTATCCGTTGGGACCAACCGTCTCTAATCTATAATCGAGTGATAAATTTTTTTTTTTTTTACATGATAACGTCCCTATTTTATCTCTGATTAGTCTACGATATATATAATATATTGTGTAAATTCGATACACAGTAATTTATCTTCCTATATCTTCTGGTCAGCTGGAGAATTACAAGCGTCTGGTTCGTCATTCATAATTCAACCGTCGTCCATTAAAGAATATCCGCGTCCATAATCCAAAGGCCCATTCCATATTCCATTCATATGGAAGAGGTGGAAACTCCTTAGTTCAAAATATTTCTTACTGTACTCGGCAAAAAGATATTTTCGGGACAATTGCATGGTTTCCGATATACTAGTAAGCATGAACTCTTCTGCCAAATTTTGATCAGGGGAATGCGAATGAGTTTATTTTCTGGACATAGGGCGTTGATGCCAACAGCATGCCATGGTTCCTGACGGTATGACCATTCTGAATGTCCTCAATGTCTTGAACAGGAGAAAACTTTAGATTGAAAGGAAACATTCAGGAATTGACAGAATATATAGTCTAAACTGAATATCTACTTCAGGAACAAAGGCGCCGTGGAAGAGGCCATTGTCATATTAGGTGTATATATTTCGTTTGGATTTTGCAAATTCAGACATAAAAGGAGGTGTTCGCTTTAGATGTGTTTTCCCCCTTCCACGTCGCTCTCAGCTGGCCTATTGTCTCACTCCGGGTCGACCGATAGCTGGTGACGTAATATTCGGGTATTCCCTTATTCTGTGTTAGCGCGGTTAGGCCAGTCTAAGAACATTTTCCGGTTCATATTACCACCATCAAAAAAAATAAATAAAAGAAAAAAGAAGAAGCGAACACAACAAAGACTGTGAATGTACAGATGTATTCATTCTGTCCATATTTCCATACAATTATCACTCATTTTTCATACATATGACGTCCGCTATATATGATCAGCACCTTGATTTTTCATTCATATCTACACGTCCATAAATCAACTGTGTTGTAAACTACAAGTATCTCAAAATTCAGTGCCACGAAGAATAAAATAATAAATGCAATTATTGACCAGAAATACCATAAATGTCCCAAGCATAATCAAATAAATACTGACGCCATGTGGGTTAATTCTCTCCATTAATACCGAATATAAATACCGGTACTGTATTGTTGACCCACAGTATCTGGTATTTCGACCGGAAGACTCGAATTCCAAACAGTCCTGTTGTTGCGTCCTGTCAGATTGACTATTAAGCTGATCAATAACCGTCATTCTCAAACACTATCTTCCGATTGTTCTTCATCAGAGGATGTGGGCAAGGCGGCAGCATCAGCTACGACAGGGGTGAACTTGTCCGGCAGCGGTGAATATCGCGTGTTTCGCGCCACAGACAGGTACCACACTACAGCAGCGATGTGCGAACAGCAACCTACAGTCCTAGCACCTGCTGGGCATTTGCAGTACCATCCTTTACCGTAGTTTTGCTGTATTCGATCCATAAGTCATGCCTCTTGGATGAAGTATGCCGTGACTGTATTCTGGCAAGGACCAAATAGCTGTCGGCTTCACATAAAACTACTGCAGGTTTACCTTCTTGAATATACTCATCTACATAGCAATGAGCTTGTTTGAACTCGTAGATGCCGAAGGTCAGCGATCGGACGTCTTCTTCGGTGAGAGTGGGCCAGTTCGGAAGTCTATCATTTGCATCGATTGGAAACCAGATGGATGTACCGTGCTTCAATGCAGGCTGTGTCTCCACGCGATTCTGTACAGCATTATCTGTTTTTGCAAGCTGAAGCATCTGTATGGCAACATCACCGTCAGTGGGACTGTTTGTTTTTAGGGGTTTTCTGTATCTGTTACAGACAGCGGCGACGATGTGAAGGAATTCCCTCAGATTTGGTATGTCTGTATTAGACACAACTTTATCGAAGTAACGCCAAGTTTTTACTCTGCCGTTCACACTTTCCACAGCCCACCTTATCTTTGTTACAAATCGGGATGTATTGGCGTCCTTCGTTGGCAGTTGTTTAGTCGACTTGTCTAAAAAGGCAGGGGATTCTGTCTGGATGCCACAGTCACGAAGGAGTGCCAAAGAATCTCTGAAACCGCGATCAACGATGAATATATCATTTTCCCTCAGCCAATCCACAATGTTATCAGCGTTCGTCTTCATCATGTGCATCACAATCGATGCATCGTTGTTCTTCCCATCTGCAAAATACGGACCAACAACACTCAATATATAGCCGTCGGTCGCTGTGACCATCATAGGCTTCACCAGAGGTCTATGCTTATGCATACTGAAGCATCGTCGCTGGAAAGAATATTTGCTGCTTTTTTGTATGTACACATACGTTCCGTCCAGAATCAGTATGGCGGAATCTGTTAACCACGAGCCGAATAGTTGAATTGCATAATCCGTGGAATGGCTGGTGATAATGTCCTCTCTGGGCACATGGTCGAAGCCCAGGTTCTGAGGAACGAATCCATACATCAATGCCCTTTTAGCGGTCTGTATTATTCTAGCCACCTGGCATCGTCTATCCAGTGAGCAGAGGGTAGCAATGACTCTGAAAAATATGATATCGGGAACTAGCGTTATTTTCTCATTGCTAAAATATAGGTGTATTACGATCACTGGATAATTTTGTTATTGCTTACGATCACTTGGTAATCAGATCCCGCACCTAACATACCATCTGTAAAGTTATTCAAGATGTCTAATATTACAGTAAATTGTCATTTGTCATATGGATATGAACATTCTGACCATCCATACATTCTGGTGCAGACTTTCCTTGCCTGCACGAACACGTCTGTACCAGAATATGTACAGACAGAGCAACCATATCAAAGATAACAGTTTATACGGGTATCAATACTTGCAACGAGATAATATATAACTCATCTTACCTTAGCGAAACACCCAGTCTGAGTTTCATCAGGAGCATCCCAACAGCGCCACGAGCTGTCCTTAACGCGGACGGTCGGATGGTGGAAGCATCGGAAACTAAATCTTCAAATTGTGGTCTAGTTATCCCCGTCAAGGTCATCATATCCTCATCTGACATTGAGTCGGAGTCGAAGTCAATTCTCCGATTCGCCGAGGAGGCAGTGGCTTTTCTCAGACCTTGCAGCAACTCACTGATCTCTTCTGTTTGCAAGGAAGTGGGCTGGTTGGTTAGCTTGCACACGTCGACTTCTATTTCGATTTTCATGTGGTTCCCGATCAAATTATTCTTACAGCAAACGACACCCGAAGGTACCAGAACGCCATGGCGAATGAAAATGTCCAATCTGGCTTCAGCTGGGACTGTGGCCATTCTTGGACCTTTACGTTTACACAGTACACAATATCCTCTTGATTTAGGTAAACGTGGGAATGGTAGAATGACGCACTGTGGAACGTATCATCCGCATCATGGTCAGTTTCCTCCCTTACAGAAGCAGTAGTAGGTAGTGTGCCTTTCCTCAGATGGCAATAGTACTCGGCTCGACATATTGAGCAGAGAGACCCGTCTCTGTTTATATCACCACGAGTGAATGTTTGCAGCAACCAATCTAGCTGTAAAACAGATAGTTTCCTGGCTTGGCCTAACAGTGTTTTTACAGCAATGCTCACATTTGACCTTATTGAACGGTACTTTTGTGTCCATTTTCAAATTATTATCCGTTTATCACCCTGTAACCAAAGCCTGGGTTGTAAAACTGATATTAAAGTATTACAGTATATATGCAAACTTAGTTTCTACATCTGAGCGATCGCTGTTGATCTCCGACAGTCATGACCTACAGGCATATACATGTACAATCACACACTGTACTGCGAATTATAGTCACGGATATTTGTGATCGATATTTCTTGTTGTTTAGCCATAATCTTTCCCTTTATTTTACGCCACAATCGACATAAAAATTGACATGAAAGAAATTTTAAAAAAACCCAATAAAATAAAACTGGAAAAATGAAGTATCGAGGGTGAATTCGAACCTAAAACTTCGCTCTTATGTTATCTCCAGTCAGACACGCTAACCATTCGGTCAAACACATGTCTGCATAAATGAAACAAAAAACACACGTAGAGAACTACACTTTCACAGCAAAGAACTCAACTGTCATTGTGCATTCGGAACGTTTTTACATTTTTTTAATTTATAAAAATATGACACCTTTAACCAAAGCGATTTTTTAAAGTTATGTAAGAATGGTTTGGTGGAATTGGGAGATCTTTGAATCGTTTTGGTCAAAGGTGTCATATTTTATATATTGAGGGAATTCCCTCCAAAATTACTATCAAAACTGTCGAAAATGCATAATTGTCTATTTTCTAATAATCATTAAAAGCGTTTGACGTTTCACTACTTGGTGAAAATTCGGATAAGAAAAATTCGGGATATTTGCTAGGAAGAAAATAACATTTCAAGTAGTAACAATCAAATTTTATTTTCGGGTCATAAACACAACACCCTGAGGAAAAAAAATCGTCTAAAGCGAACACATCCTTTGCAATCCATTTAATGAGAGCTTCAACCCACTAGAAACATCACATGAATTACATTAGTAATAGCTACTAGAAATGAATAAAGCTTTATAATTTCCGACATTAATCTATCGAAAAGGCAATTGTAGTATGTGTCCACTGGGCATAAAAGCAGATTCTACATATATCGATAAGATGGAAAGGGGGTAGAAACACAGACTTGCTTAGTTGACCAGAAAAGATTACTACAGAAGATGGTTGTCCGAAACGTGTTTTCTTAAAGTGTATTTAGGAACAATGTATCGAGACTAAGATACATTTATATTAACCTCTTTATCTGAAACGCGTTTTTCTAATGTGCCAAATATTGATGCACTATGCATGTCGTTTAAGAAAACATTAAAACGATTCCTATCATATGGTTCTTCTACATCTTGTTCGCATCGATTATTCATTTCAAAATATTGACCACAAATTTAGTTTCGTGTTTCTAGTTGTCTCCGAAAGGTTTATGAGAATCTAAAAGAAACTGAAATGAAATTATGATGTACATAAAAGCAATTACCCATGGTGTTCCCCAAGAGTTCCTCACAACCCAGTACTCGATTTGCGTGGAAGGGTCCACACCCCAGCCAGCTACAGATATTACGTGGTTCTCCTGGGAATAAAATAAAGAGAATATGGTCAAGAAAACTTTTCTCCACAAGATGGCGTTATATGTTTTGGGAGAGTATATAATCGTAATGAATAAGGACTGGTCTAGCGATATTTATGAAGTTTTTCTCAAACGAGGTAGATGTTACCACTGATTGCATTCAGGTCCAGCTGGAAGGCTTCAATACCAGAGGCGTGTTCTAAAATTATGTTGGAAATATCGGCATTAAATACCCAATTAAATACGGCATTAAACTAAACTATTCTGTATATACGATAACTTGTCTTTCATCCTGCATATTGCACTAACTTCATGAAATGTTACATTTGGGATGACTTAATCAATCCAAGATGATAGCATGATCACTAAATATTCCTTTCTTCTCATTAATGCATAACATCTGGGACTCATGGCAATAAGTCACGCCGGAATAATACTTTTTCCCCCAAAATACTGATAGAAACTGAGTTAATACAACATACAACCGATGAGGCATGGAATTCCTGATATATGCCGCCACGGTATTTTTCGAGACCAGGCGTTGCCATGATACCACAGCTGAAAACAGGAGTATATAAAAAATAATTAAAAATAGTGTGTCATCATGCAAACTAAGCCAAGAAATCTGACAATCTTACTATTTGTACCACCTTAAATATTTCGGCGCGTTCACATTATGAACGATTGGAAGGAGATTTGTAGTGCTGATAGCGGTTAATTAATAGGCTTTTGCGGATAAAATTAGCATGTAATCGTGATATCATTAGAAGTTGTATTTGAGGACGCAGTAGTTCAATGTAAACATTAGCATTTGCTGAAAATACTGTCGTTTTGGATAGGTGAATACCGTTATATATGAGCGTCTAGTCCATCATTCAATATTCAACCGTCGTAAATTAATGAATTGCCGCGTCCTTAACCCAAAGACCTATTCCATATAACAACATTAGTCCCAGATGCAAAAATAGAACTATCACAGTATACATAAACATAGGATAGTTTCCGTCAACAGAGAAGCCGTCAACAGTTTTCAATGATGCCGGCGAGCCAACAATAATGCATCCCCTGGCATCGTGGAATTGTGGTCCGCTGGTATAGTTAAAAAAAAACGCGTGGAAAGTTATAAAATATGGCATACTTGATACATCTGGAAAGGCTGTAGAATGCCCTAAATGAATATATCACACTTAAATAGTTTGATGTGATCATGATGTTATAATATCAATATCAATATCAAATCTGTATCGCTGATCAGTATTCTTAATCCATAAGCCTTACTCATGCCTGACTCGGTTTACTGCATTTACTCTGGAAGATTTATTTAACAATCACAAAAAGTTTCTCAGGGAAAGAGGTATTTGTCTTCCAACCAACCAATCAGAACGACATACCAAAAATATACTGGACTCCCAAAATGCATAAATCACCATGCAAAGCTAGATTCATAGCTGGTTCTAGAAGCTGCACCACCAAGCTTCTTTCAACCCTATTGACGAGGGCCCTTCAGGAGGTAAAAGCATTTTGGGAAAGGTATTGCGCCACTATTTCTAAGAACTCTGGCGTTGAATGTATGTGGATATCGAAAAACTCAAAATGTCTTACGGAAGAACTTGATGCCAAAGGTCACATACCGTACAGACATGTATCCACATGGGATTTCTCGACTCTCTATACTACAATCCCTCATCAGGACCTTCCCGTAGATCAGATCTCCGCGTGACACACGGAATCTACGCGTAACTACGCGTAAACTCCGTGTAGTTGATTTCCGCATGGCTCCGCATTGGCCACGCGGAATCATGCGGAGTATTGGGACGATTCAACACGGAATCTACGTATAGAAAACTCCGCATGACACGGAGGAACGCGGAGGAACGCGGAAACTGAGAAATGACTGAAATATGCATATTGACACGGAGAAAACTCCGAATGATGCGGAGTCACACGGAGTTATCTCCGTGTGGAACACGGAAACTGAAAAATGACAGAATTATGCATATTGCACAGCCCTTATTAAAATACAAGCCTTCTGGTGACTAGTTGCAGCAATATTGCAGCAATATCTTTTCCTATGCAAATTAGGTTGCTGCAATAGCGGCAATATTGCTGCAACAAGTCGCCACAAGCTAAAATTGCAGCAGCATTCCAGTCAAGCATGTTGCTGCAATATTGCATGTACATATGTGATTGACATCCGAAAATCACAAAAATGTGCAAATATTTAAGTTTGTAACCCAACCAAGTATAATAACATCTCTCACGAGTCCTGGGTGCCTGGTTTACGAGGACGAATGGAAAGAAGATATTGGGGTGATGCACTGGCACAGCTCCTCAGATAGCTCACATATAATCACAAACACAAGTTAATTTGTTAGGTTTTGAATATGAAGAACAAGACAAGAAGGTGATATGAATTATATTTAATTTGGTATTTTAAACATGTTAAAGGTTGAAATATCACTATTATAAACTTGAGTGGCATAATCGACTCCGCATGGTATTGTATATTTTCCTACCTGTTATCCAGAGTCCTAAACAAGAGACGGTATGTAAATACTTAGGAGGTGTGGGGCTTTTCAAAATTTATTGCACTGTCTGGCCCTGGCAATATATTTAATTAGATATATGAAACTCCAATGCATAATAGGAGCAAACTCTCTCATGATCTGGGAAGACTATCAATTTCTTTAAATTGTGAATAGTTAACACACTTTAGCATGTTCAGTGACATAACCATGTCACGATTTTATAAAAAAATCTTTCATCTAGGCATCCAATAATATTTCGTCAACACTCGGTTCACTGAAAGGATTGATCCATGCCTTGTGAACGTGTTTTTTTCCAGTAAATTCCAGCACAGTGCTACTTCTTTGAAAATTACGGATCGACAGTATGTCTTGTGTCACAACTCCAACCTGGGCAGGGGTGTCCAGTGTGCCTCTTCATGCTGTTCTTCCGAAATTCCCCAATATCAGTTCCACAATCAGTACACCGATATAGGCCTACCTGAAAATAAAATGCAAACAAATAAAATCAAATATAAAATTAATATTTTGACGTTTTTGCCCATATTTCGGATATAAATTTTTACACAAATGAATCTTTTGGATATTAAACAATTATTGAAATTAATAGTTTATCAAGGATCACAATTTTGCTTTTCTGAATTTCTTGGTGAAGTTGCCACACATGCCATAGTTGTACAGTGTGCTCTTTTGAGCAGAATTTGTTGTGGAAATGTCAAGAACGAACGAGCATGTTCAGGTGGTGGTTTTACATTTTTCAACTTAACAAACACAGTCACAGGTTTAATTAAACTTGGTTGTTTTTTAAACTTCAATGAGTAACATGAAAGACAACCACGGAACATCACAGTGAACACCCTTACTGTCCAGAAGTGTCTTTGAAGTAACTTTGAAGTGTGGCCATATTTCAACCTTGAAGTGCAAGGCTCAGAGTCAGAAGTGTGCTTGCAGTGTGGGTATTGTTTTGTAGCAATGCCATATAAGGGCATTGAAGTCACAATGAAGTCACAATGAAGTCACAATGAAGTCACTTAGAAGTGTGCCTCAAATATTTTAATTAGGTACTGCAAAGGCACTTCATAGACACTTCCACAGAAGGGTAACCTTCATAGGCACTTCTGAAGTGCTCTTGAAGTACCTAATTAGAATATTTGAGGCACTTCAATGTCCTTATATGGCAAGTCACTTCATCCACTCTTCTACAGAAGGATACCTTTCATATGCACTTCTGAAGTGCTCTTGAAGTACCTTATTAGTATCATAGCAAATCCGTGTGATGAAAAGGTATGTAAGCCACGAGATATTTACTTTCCCAGAAAAGAATACACAAATATATATTTGAGCACAGAAAGTTTTATTCAGAGAAAATACAGAGTGAGACAGAACAGTACATCATAAAATATTTACAATAAACCGCTAGCACAAATCCTTGAGACAAAATACAGCACAGTTCTTTTTTTTTTGTATGCATTTACATGCAGTCTTTGGTATGAGAATTTATTGCAGTATTATTATTCAAGGGTGACCGTGTTCTTTTCCAACTTGAACTTGAAGCAGCAGATCTTTCGAAGGATAGTTTACTTCAGTTGCCCTGAGGTCCACTCGGACGTAACCCAACGCTGAAACCCACCAGTCTGAATTGTGAACTTCTTGGCCTGTGGCGATAAATACATGCATATAATTAAAACCTGATCAGTTGTATATATGGTTCCATATGACATGCAATCCAGTTTTTTTTTTTTTTTTTTTAATACACTCAGGATGATTGAATAGGTTGACTACCATAAAGGATAAAGAATGGAACACATCCCTACGATTTACAAAAGATTGATGAAGATGTCTATTATCCTTTCTTTAGTACTCCATGATATACAACAATGGAGATAAACAGTTTGTGTGATGTTCTAGCCAATATACACTATGAAGAAATCAACCATACCTGCATGTAGGTGTGCTCATTAAATTTCCCATCAGTCGAGTGGCTGCTTGAAGTGAGCCGAGTTCCTTGTTGCAGCTGTATTCTGGAATTATGAAAGTATTGACAAAGAAGCCATTAGAAACAATCATGTGGATTTTGATAATTTGTATTTTTTTAATTCCTGGTTCAACTAAATCTTCATGCAAGACTTCAAATAACAAATAAATGCTTATTAACTTCAAATTGTATTCTTAAATTTTTTAAATGAAATAAATGTATGAAATGAAATATTCTCATTTCTCAAGATGTGGGTAAAACTGTACAATTGAAGTGTGAAGATCCTTAGCTTTGGTATATGAGCAGTGCAATCAATAGACCAGGAAAATATAGCCTGTTATAATGATAAAAATTAAGTCTAATCATAATTGATTATACTTTTTCTGATTGCAGCTAAAACAGGTAATGCTAACATTTTATTATCAATATATTCTAAAACTTATTTCTTTACCATTTTGTCAAAAATCTGGTATGGGAATATTCTACATTCTGCAAGGGGAAAAATCAATACAATTTATGAATCAATAAAAAATCAAAACAACAAGATAATTTATTTAGAGCTACCATCCCCCCAACCAGTTAAATCCACCTGTTTTGACATGAACTGAACAGTTTTGTGATAAAAATATCTCACCCTCAGGGGATTTGCTCCAGGGGTGCATGCCAATCTTCATATGAGGTCCCCAAGCCTGGTGTTTCCAAGCTGACAATTCACACAATCATAACAATGGCATTTAATCCACACTGCCTTGATCAACCTGGATAGATCTGAAAGTGATATTGGGACAGAGATATGGATATTTCGCCATGTTACATGACCCATTAAATTTGACTGCAATTATAAGGTGGAGTACATTAACCTGCAGTCCATATAGCAAAATATTTATTGAGGCCAATATCAATTTTTTAATATGTCAAGGGAAACTTGTTGATAACATAAATAGCTGAGACTCTCAGGTCTACATCACTGTTCAGCCCAGTTCTTTGCTTATTAAGTTATGAAAAACAGAAAATTTTTAGTTATATTTATAAGTTACTTACCATATCACTAGCTGCTATCATCACCATCTGCAATACAGTTCTTCAAACCTCCATAGTTCTGGCTTAACAGGAATAAATCCATCTGATTTCTGCAGTTGGAGAGGTCAGCCATTTTGATTGTTATCGTCTGGTGGCGCCCCCAGTGTTCAATTAAATTTTCAAGGGCAGATAACTCCACTCATTTTGGCAAAAACAGTTCAGAATATAAAGATTTTTTGAAACAGAAATTATATATATTATACTTAGTGATAATGATGAAGAGGATAATATAAAGTATTCTTTAATGGGTATTTTTTTGTTGCTGACATTATGTTAGAACTGATTCTTCTAAAAATATTTTGCCATTTTGTCCAATTTTACTATAAAATCATGGATTTGGAATGACTATAAAATCTGAATTCAACAAGATTTCTTATCTAATATGTGAGAGACTGGTGTTATTAATGTCTGTATTCTATTCAAATAGAAACCCATAGTACTGATCACTTTAAAATATCAAAAAATATGTTCACATTTCTGAGTAATATGTCAGTATTTTCACATGTGAATATTTTACACAGTTGTAGCTATTTTGAAATGTGAAGTACAAATCTGATGTTTGGTGGTTTCATTGAAATGAGATTTGATGTCACTGAGTGAAATCAAATCAGCCAACTTTAAGCTGGGTTATTCCCAGAGCTAATTAATATAACTGAAACTTGTAAACATGTAGTTCTAATTTATAATGTTATGTTACTGTAACAGTTTGTGGGAAAATTCCAATAATCTAGAAATCCTATTGGATTGAATCTTATAGGATTTTTCAGAATCTATTATAATAGGATTTTTTCAGAATCTTATAGGATTTTTCAGACTCTTATATTTTAGAAGCTCATATGATTTTTTAGAATCTTTAGGATTTTTCAAAATCTTATAGGATGCTAGAAGATATTTTTGCAAGGGGAAGTCCCCCAGGTTATGCTATATAACTGACAAAGTCCAAGAAGTGTCTTTGAGGAGTACCTTAGATTATGCAGAACAAAAACAAAGTCTCAGAAGTGTCTCTGAAGTCCCCTAAGTTTTGCTGAAGAACTGACAAAGTCCAAGAAGTGTCTTTGAGGAGTACCTTGGATTATGCCGAACAAAAACAAAGTCTCAGAAGTGTCTCTGAAGTCCCTCATTTTTTGTTATGAAATTGACAAAGTCCATGAAGTGTCTTTGAGGAGTCCCTTGACTACTGCCTTTTTCTAATGAAGTACCTTTGAAGTGTGCCAATATTTTTCTCTGTCGTTGAAGTGCCTTTCAAGTGTACTCTTCAGAGGCACTTCTAGGCACACTTCACATGAAGTGTGACACTTCTGGACAGTAAGGGTGCAATCTTACCAGATGTGTTGTTGTTGTCGAATGTCGTCGGACGCACATCAGCCCGGCGGCCTTTTGGGGTAGGGTATTCGGACACATGATTCACACGTCATCATCAAATGGCAGTAAGAGTGTTGCCCAAACGTTTGTCAGACTACCAAGTGTATAATTAAAAGCATCCATTTACGACATACTGGTTGAACCAGAACTGGACAGAAGTACAACGAACACCCGCCAACAACTTTTGAAACAGCGAAATTTGGCGCTATTCTTGCAGGGGAAATTCATTCAGTATCATCACTCAGGCGGATGGTAGAGTCTGTTGTTATTGTGTCTGTTTTGGATGTACCGACCGACGAATCATGTTGTTGTTCAATGACAAGAATATCATTTTAGTTGTTTTGAATTAGCGTCTGCTCTCTCTCTCTCTCTCTTCCCGCGACTTCCCCCAACCTCTCAATGCTACGCGCCAAAAATAAACGGCTCGAGAAGTGTATGTATAAAAACTCGGACTTCAACCTAAAATCGGATCTCTGGATCAATTATTTTTCTTTCATGAGAATACTACCAATTCTCACTTAGAATACTGAACTGTCTGAAGAATAAAATAATTCTTGTCGTTTGTAAGGACAGTAATTAGTCTTAATTAAACTTGTCACGATACTTCTAATTTTGGAGTCCGCTTCCGGATTTTTGGAGTTTCGATTCCGAATTTTTTGCAAATCGGCAATTCATCTGGCCTTTGCTAGGGTTCAGTTTTCGTGGATCCATATTTGCGTGAACTCTGTAACTAAACTGATCAAGTCTATGTTGTCTAAAAAGTAGCACTGCGAAAGCAAAGACTCAGAAGAAAGAAATATTTGAATACTTGGGCTACATCAATGTTTAAAACTGCTGCTGATTTCACAAGACTCTAAAACTCCCGCGACTTTGAATGGAAATCCAAATGTTGAATACAACAACAACATGCCGAATGTGGATAGTTTTGTTTCCTTTAACTTATTCCAGTTTAACTTAAGGACTTTGTTTCTTTTGCAAAAGCCATGTGACAGAGGTCTGGTGTAATAATTTTATTAATTTGATTTATTTAGAGTTTGCCTTTCCAAAAATAAATAAATAAACAAAAAAATAAATCACTGAGTTATTTTTTTTTTTTTTACTCCAAAGAAAGGTAAGGTAATATTTTTTCAAAGGATAATCCTTAAAGTATTAATGAACTAATGAGAACAAAAGTATAACAATAGTGAGAAACGAGCATATATTTTGAGCCTTGGATACGTACCGGTAGTGAAAATGATAAGTACTGATTACGGTTCATGTTAGTTTGGTGAGGTTCTGCTTGAGAAACTATAAAAGATTTTGACTTTTATAATATGTCTATTCTTGAGAGTTGAATTAAAACAGAACTTGATTGAACTTTCATTTGTTTGTTATGTCATTTACATGTAGTGCATTTGGCTGTATTGGGGAATGTTGTATTTGATGCCATTGAAATTGTGCTCTCTTATATGTAGTACATTATCTTACATTGCTATGTCCAATACGGCCTGGACCTGTATAAATGTATATCCTATTATTGAAAAATAATCTAAGTCCAATCCATGTCAAAAATAATCAAAGTCCACAAACTCCGTGTCCTTCCGTGTCAACACGGAGAAAGCTCCGTGTGGATATATTCAGCTTACACGGAAATTTTGCAGTTCCGTGTTGTTCCGTGTAAATTCCGTGTAGCTCCGTGTGAATGCGGAGATTTGAGCTACGGGTTATTGACCGTATAAGTTCATTAATAGTATCTGTGTTCAAGAAAACTGATCGTAGATATATTAATGTCGGAAGCCATAAAGCATTCTTTAGCTCGACTACATACAAGAGATATCATTCATGGGATGTTTCTTTGTTTATAGAGTTGCTTGAATTTCTCATTAAAATATCTATGTGAAATTTGGCAACACAATATATCAGCAGCATATAGGTATTCCAATGGGTACTAATTGTGCACCCCTGTTGGCTGACCTGTATCTGTTCTCTTATGAATATGACTATATGCAGGCGCTTTCAAAAACCGATCCATTCAAAGCCCGTTCCTTCTCATTCACCAAACGCTATATAGACGATCTTCTCGCTGTGGATAATCGCTATATAAATGACGCAGTGAAGGATATATATCCACCTTCACTGGATTTGAAGGAAACTACAGATAGCCCTACAGGCACATCATATTTAGATCTCTATCTCTATAAAAATGAAGCGGGCATTCTCTCTCGTCGACTTTATGACAAAAGAGATGATTACAATTTCGACATCGTAAACTATCCCTTTCTGGACAGTAATATTCCAGTGGGACCTGCATATGGCGTATACATATCTCGCTTAGTAGCATTTGCTAGATCCTGTGTTAAATGTGATTTTAATCAACGTCACAAAACATTGTTGCAGAAACTTATAAAACAGGGCTATTCCACCAAGCGCCTCCACTCAAAGTTTCTCAAATTTGGCGATACATATCGCATGCTGATAGCAAAATACGAACGTAGCGTGCAAGATCTATGGCGCTACGTTTCGTAACTTGTGTCTAATTCCGCTTAACCCGGGGCTAGGGGCCGTATGAACCCATGTACTTCAAGATCCTCATGGTACTCATATGAACAGTCACAATCAAAGCGTGACTGAGATACATCATTCTTTAGATGACGACTTTACAACGAATATTATGGATTAAGAATACTGATCAGCGATACGGATTTGATATTTTTGGAACATCATGATGTCTTGCCGGCATCATTGAAAACTGTTGACCGCTTCTCTCTTGCAGGAAACAAGCCTATGTTTATGTATACTATGATTGTCTTTTTGAATTTGGTGCTAATACTGTTATATGGAATATGGAATAGATCTTTGGATTATGGACGCGGATATTCTCTAATGGACGCCGGCTGGATTATGAATGACGGACTAGACGCTTGTAATCATTACACCCGGGGTAGTATTATGAAAAATAACGGAAGCTCGCATTACATCTGATCATATTGCTGTGGTTGTGGTACCAGCAATTAATCTAAAACTTCGAGCGGGCATACTTTAACGGGTGCACCAACCTGATCGGTCCATTCTGGTATATCTCTGCCATCATCTTCTCCCTCCCATCAACGCCGCCGAAATCACCAACCTTATACAGGGTGTAGTTACTTATTGGGGCACAGTCGCCGAAACCGGTGCATGTTCCACACTGGTTGAATGTTTTACAGTCTGAAATTATGAAAGTCTATTGTATGATATCGTGTATTACCTGCTACACTATAACATTTCTGTATACTGGATAAACGACAAGTTCTGGTGGGCCAGTATGTTAATTGTAGACTATCAAATCTAGCATTCGTTAGGCAGATTTCATCGACAGTCTAGAATTTGTGACTTGTGATTGTTGGCGTAACGCACTGTCGGCGTTAACAAGATCTAAGTGTTGCTACTCAATTTCACCAGTATATCATGACGAGAGGGCTAACAGGTGGCTAGTGGTTTTGCCCAAAACATCGTACAAGGGCGTGTAATATATTAGTATCATCTCAAGGCACTAACACGAGTGGCGTACTCTCGCTTTAATATGGGAGAGCTTGGAGAATAGTAGCATGAATAGATCGACATGGGGATGAAAAGTTAACGGCACTTGGTGGATGTATTCACAAGTGGAGTGACGAAATGTAGAAATTGCTAGAAAAACTATCCGTAAACAACATCTACCAGACTAACATTTGAGAGGTACCTTGGTTTTTGGCCTGATAATTATTACATGTTTCGTCGGGTATTCCATGGTCATGGGCATACTGCCAGACGCCCATGTCACCTCCTCCAAAACAGGAACCGGCGTTAGCACAGTCGATGACATTCTGAACAGACAGGAATGCCGATGGCCAAGCTCCCTTCCGAGCAATGTTGATTCTATCTGCCATGGCACTCGTTGATCCGTGTGCCCAACATGAGCCGCAATCTGTAATAATTAACAAAACGCAATGGTTAACCCAAGGATTGTTTATAAAGATACACTGATGTAGTTCATCTGTCGATCAGACAAAGGGGGCATGTTATCAGTTGCCCAAATCTTGCACTTAAATTAGAATCTTCATCTCTGGCATTATCATTTCTCTTCACTCTTAAGGATACACGCGGATATAGAACAATATGGTCAAATCTATTTCCATGGTCAGTTGCAAAGCACAGAGCTATCAATAACCCGACAATATGACTAATTTCCATTTACTTATTGCATGTGCATGTGGGCTAATTCCCAATCATTATACCACTTACATTGTGGGATGTGTTGGTTTCGTGATGTGCTGGCAAAGTTAGTGCCGTTCACGTCACGCCAGTCCCAGGCTTTGGGGAGAGCGGACAAATCCATCGTCTCATAAGGACGGGGTTTTGTTCTGCACCAAAATAAAACACTCTTCTGTAATGCTGAAATGTCTTTGTCATACAACTGTATCAAAAAAACAAGGACCTGGAGCTTTTGCACGAACGAAATTTTCAGCAGTTTTATCTCCGATGTCCATGAAGGCAATCTGATTGAATTTCACGTTGATTCTGTTCGATTTCCATGATATATATGCCGGGCTCTGTGTGTGTTCACACAGTCACTATCCCTGGCTTGGAGAATTCACTGGTTCCCAGGTCTGAGATTATCATCCAAATTTACACGAGACACTATGATATCTGGGGAGATTTTAGCACGGTGGGCTTAAGCTAAATACACAGGTTCGTAGCCCAAACGATTCTGCTGTATCTGTATGTGATATTCAGCGTGAATTCGATAATTTGGAATAAACTTTTTCGGCAATATTTTCTAGATTTAGAAAAATTCAACCAAAAAGAATTGACTAATTTGATTTTAATCCGGATGTTATTATATGTAAGTCTCTCAATAACTGATGCAGATATTTACAGACTGAATTATAAGAACACATGTAGTGAATGTACCGGTATGTGATATATTCAGCGTGAATTCGAGAATTTGGAATAAATTTTTCTGCAATATTTTTTAGATTTAGAAAAATTCAACCAAGGAAGAATTGACTAATTTGATTTGAATCCGGTTATTATTATATGAAAAAGTCTGTCAATAACTCATGCAGAATATTTACAGACTGAATTATAAGAACACATGTAGTGAATAAATCCATGCATTGTGCCGGTGTGGAGGCTAAGAATGTCCGGTGGCTAAGAGTGTCCGGCCCCTATCTTCTAACCCAGCTAGGACATTTTATCTACATTGGAGATAAGTGTCCGTCCCTGGTTGCGATAGAGAAGGGTATGAAAAGAGACACTAATCACCAGGACATTCTTATCCATCACACCGGTCTATTCAACTTTACATTCTCAATTCAAAAAAATGTCAGTAGTCTTGTATGGCATGGATTCCTCAGCGACAGTAGGACCTACTTGTGAAATGTGTCAGTACATTAATATTATACACTGTTAAACATGTGTGGAGCATCTAAACACATAAGCTACGCGCATACCTGGCAACACTTTTTCCACACGTCATCCCGCTAAACATGTGGTTTAGTGATTTGGTGCTTAGGGTTTAAACATGTTTATCGACAGTTCCCTACTAAACATGTTTAGCCATAGTGCTCTGCTAAACACGTTTAAATCCTAAACATTACATCGGGGGAACATGTTTAGCCATTGGATGTGTGGAAAAAGTGTTGACGAGCATGCGCGTAGCTCAAGCGTTTAGCTTCTGAACATGTTTAGCAATGGCAGTATGGATGTTATGTTCTTCGACTTCATATTCTTTGTCTCCATGGACACACCATGCATCCCCTTCTTGGTGCCAAGGCACACAACTAACTGCTGAATCTACTTTGGTGGAGAAATCAGAGGCCAACAACAAACTGAAATAAAATAATCCATAAATTTATTGAGGAAAGTAGTCATTGGGCCACAAGGTTGACAGCACAGTTATCAAAACTAGCCTTAAAAATAGTCAAACTGGCTCATTTAATATCTCCACAACAGGTCGTTTAAGCTGCTTCTACATAATCAGGGGAACAACTCAGAATCATGCCATCAGGTCGAAAAAGTCCTTAACATCCACAACTACTGTATGGTGACAATTAAATCGTCAATTGAATTCATTATAAATCCGGAAACTATACATGTAGTTGCGCTCACAAGAAAGTTGGTGAAAACCAGCCTTAAAAATAGCCAAAATGGTGTATTTAATATATCCACAACAGGTTGTTTAAAATGCTTCTGATATACATGATGAAGGGGAACAACTGAGCTTAGGAAAATGTGAATCAGGTTGAAAAAGTCCAACACATGCACAACTACTGTATGGTGACAATAATGTGTATTACGTCGTCAATTGAATTCATCATAAATCCTGAGACTATACATGCAGTTACACTGGTCTGCTTTGGAATGTAGAATAACATATATATGTAGCCACTTTCCCCAGATCATTTAGTGGAAATGGAATGATTTTAATTGGTAAATCAAGGCCTAATTCGCAAAAATATCACAACTCTGACTGTTTAAGTCACTTTCTTCACCTTGATTCAGTTGTATAATGTATATCCTAAGTATCAATCCAGCCTGGGCAAATATATATATTTGAGGTTTGAGGAACAAAGGGGCATAACTCTTGAAAATATAACCGATATGCAGAGAAACTTTACACTGCACAACTATGGGGCATTGTCCACATAACATGCAAATTTCATACTTGTCCATACAATATTAACCGCGATCCAGCCCGGACGAGTCCCAATTCACGGAGATTTCAAGAACAAAGGGCCATAACTCTTGAAAATCTAAGCGAAACACGGAGAAACTTTACGCTGCACAACTATGGGACACTGACCACATATCATGCAAATTTCATACTTGTCCATACAAATCCAGGAAATCCAGCCCGGACAAGTCCCAGTTCACAAAGATTTCAAGAACGAAGGGCCATAACTCTTGAAAATATAACACTCGGGAAGGACTCAATTCACACTTCTGATTTGGTCTTTAATTCTTCTTGAAACTTCAACCAGGCTTTAACGTCCAGATCCGCAAGGTCTGTTCCCTTGAATAACATAAGAAAATAAGAGGGTGTGTCAATTTTGTGCCAATTTGCAACACATATTTGGATAGCTTCAAATTTAACTAAGCAAATATTGAGAAAGATCAGACAAATGGATGAATGTGTAAAATATATGCTTAATGCCTCTAAGGGCTGTTCCAGGAAAATGTACATGGGGGGACAGATCCCCAACAACTCACGCAACCCATATGTCCAATGTTACAAGCTGAGTAGTTAGCAGGTCCTCCGCCAAGTAGCCTGTTTGAGAGCGTACAGCATATACGCTTCCAATATCTCCTTAAATATAACTTGGAAAGTGGATATGTGTATATGGAAAGAGACGTTTATCTGGAATTGTGGAGACAATTTGAGGAGGTTTGGGAATCAGTAATGGGTAGTGTAACACTGGAATGTAAGTCTGTAGTCGTATATGGGTTTGCGGATGGTGAGATTTATAAATCGATGGGAGGAATGGATTAAGATATTGTGTTCACAACACATATGTGCACAATATACCCATATTGGGTATACCCATTAACTGAGTGAAATCCAAAATGGTCAATGGCAGCCATCTTGAATTACATAATGAGATCAATACCAATGGCCGTCTAGCTGATGTGAAGCACCTTCTCAAGTTTGACGTCAATGGGACGAATTGTTCTCACGATACCGCGTTCACAAGATGCGGGACAGACGGAATCCAAGATGGTCAATGTCAGCCATCTTGGATTACGTCTAATGTGAAGCACCTTCTCATG
>JAVTVY010001664.1:0-33161 GCA_036873755.1 Hanleya hanleyi | reverse complement strand
CGGAAAGTCCTAATGATGGGATGTATGGGTGTTATAAAGCTAGTCAAATTCATTCTATGGTTGATCCTGCAAGGAACTTTCGTCATCTCCCGGTGATACTGAATGAGTGAAATCAATGTATCTCTATTTGTTACACTATGTATACGTATTTTGATGAATACTAATTAATACTAATTTCTTTGCGATATCATCATTTAGTAAATTGATTTTCTATCGGACTCAATAAACAACATGACGTTAGTCATTTTTGGTGGATATTCGAATGCCAAAAAAATAAAAAAAATAAAAAAAATAAATAAATAAATAAAACGACAAAAAACAAAACAAAACATATGTGCTTAATAGAAGTTTCCCTTTCGAAAATAATGGTTGGCCCTGAAAAGGGCCTTTGGAATTTCTACATGGAATTAAATGAAGACGTTGTAGAAACGATGAATTTGTTGCCGGCAAACTGGGCAGGGCACTGGCGTGTGGATGCATCTACAGTCGGGACATCTAACGTTGATGAGCATCCTATGGAAACACGTCGCACAGGTGCAGATGTGGCAGCACGGGGCGAGCATTAACTTTACACGTCTATCCATACATATGACGCAAACTTCCCATTCCTTTGTTTTGTCTTCTTCTGCGATAGGTCTTTCATTTGCACTGCTCCGCCTTAAATTGTTGAAGATTTGGGCCATCCTTAATCTTCTGAGTCGCCTTGCTCCTCTCTCTGCCATCGTGGAATGGAAGTGTTGAGATGTGGTAAATGTCTACGATATTTATAGAATGCGCGCGGACTTTGTAGAAAGCATGTGTTAGAAACCGATGAACAACGATTTTAAGATGTGTTAGTTTCCAATATAGCTAATTTTGAGTCTAAACGTATTTTTCTGCAATGAAAACCTTTAGAAGTAATAACAAATTTCATATATTTCTATAGCTTGAAACATATAGTTTACTAACACATATTAAAAATATTAATACCACTAATCATTTAACCCTACCTGGCCTGGGGGGGGGCCATTATGGCCCCCCCTACCAAACTTTCTGCACTATCTCCGGAACGGCAAAAAATGGAGAGCTGAAACTCCGTGACTTTATCGTTTGTCTTATTGGTGTCATTTTGAGCCTATTTTCATAACCCCCCGAGCAGAGGATCATGGGTAAATTCAAGATGGCGGCCACGTGGTGTACCAGAAAAGGGATGTTTTTGTCATATTTCTTCAAAATTTCTGCTTTTCCGCAATGAAAAGTGGGCAAAAACTATTTTATTTCATATCACATTAATATTTGCTAATTTTCCATGCTGTTTTTGTGGAGAAATTGCAAAAATAAAAAATTCGGAAAATCTGATCGAAAAATCGACCAAAAAATGCCGTTTTTGAAAATGGCGTCACTGTGACGTCATCAAAGCGGCCATCTTGGATTTTTTTGCATTTTTCGGTAGAGCTTGACGCAAGGGTATAGTGTAATAAGTTTCAGCCCCCTATCTCAAGGGGTAAGAAAAATAATTAGGGGGGGCCATTTCGGCCCCCCCCAGGCCTGGACAGGTCCCAAAAAGCCCAGGCCAGATAGGGTTAACAGTAATTTGTAGAAAACATAGATTAAACAAGCACATTTCTCCCTCCAAAATGTAAAGATTGATTTTTCATATGAATAGCATTTGAATAACGTCAATATGATATCTAGCGCCATAATATTAATGAAACAGCTGGACTCGCCTATGTCCACTGACCGGATAAAAGCTTTGATGCATCGGTTTGAGGTCACAATGTTATTGTCCCCCTAGAGTTAATTGTTAATGCAAGGTGGGTTGTGGCGCGCCCGCCGTGCTGAAAATTGACAGCTGTAACGCGCTGTAAGATTTTTTTCCGTAAATATTATCCATTTGTGTTTGGTTCAAACGTATTTATATATTAAGTGTATCAAAAATTTATCATTTACCTTTAAAACATTTGAACAATGAATTTTATTTCAGTATAACTGAAATTATAATAAGATTGATAAACTAATAGTAATTCGTAACAAATATAATGTCTAAGAAGCATAAAAACATGTATTATCGAATACAGATATCTACTAAGTGTTATATTATTTTATTTGAATTTTAAGAATTCTATGTCAAACACACGTGTCTATACTTGTCGAGAACTAAAGACAAAGGCATAGGTATACTAAGAATAGAACAGGGGTTTTTCCAATAGCAAATACAAATTTCCCCAAGTTTGCTATTGATAATGATGTAGAGCATGACTCATGACTCTTTGTCGAGAATTAAAGATAAAGGACCAGGTGTATTCATAATACTGTGGGTAAATGACTCATTCATGTAGCTCTTTGTAGGAGTCTGTATAGATGCAAGTCTGTACATGTTGAGAATATGCAATCATACTTCCTTACAGTTTATCATCTACACAACTGCAAACACCATATAAACTCAAGTAATAAAATATGTTTCTTCATTCAAACTAAAGTCAAACTTATCAACAACAATTACTTTATGATGATAATCATATGGTCGGTTCATTAGAATTAATCATGTGAAGCGACAAAATGGTCTGACGCATTTGTTAACTCATATTTCGTGTGTAAACACAGGAAAGTATAATTTACAACATTTCTTGTGATTTTAACAAATTTATATTGTAATATAAATTAAATATAACTTTCTTGTGTATTTATGCAACAAAGTGTATACGTATCTTTTGTTACTTTTAGGGCTTTCATTGCTGCTTTAAGTGATTGTGTTTGTATATACAAACCTACTGTGTTAAAATAACAGCGGGTAACATTCCCAGTCCTCAAAGCTAGCATAACAGGGGTGTTAATTATAATAACTGTTCCAACATTTCATAAACAATTAAGTGTTAACCTGTGTTTCCGGTCAGTGGCTTTACTCGAAAACCAAAGCAGTATATATATATAAGAACAAATTAAACCCTGACCATCATTCTCTTGATATTACTGCGAAAATGTGTCAACTACTGTTTGTTATTATTCTAGCGACTATTGCCTATGCAGATAATCTGCACAAATGTCGAAATTCGAGGACATCCATCAGATGTGATCGCGTTGTTTTATTAAACGGAGTTGTATCTTCAACTCAGGAATACTTAGACGTGATAGAATTAAGTTTGATATCGTCAAAGAATGTACTACACCTTCACCTAGACGAAGCTCATTTTCCGAAGCTGAAAACAATATTAACACCGACAGACAGCCCAGTTTCATGCGAGGATGTGAAGACATGGAAAACACCACCAGCTGTTAACGGTGTTCTTTGTCATACTATCATATCCACATTCTTATCAACACTACCAACAACAACAATATCACCACAAACAACAACTTCGATGTCGACTGATCCATCAAGTGAAACCATGACCTCAACATCTATCGACTGTCAATCTACAACAACACCATCCTCTCTTCCTTCGATTACATCTACCGAGACAGTTCAGACGACCGAGATAGTATCCACAACGAAAGAACCTACAACCATACCTAGCTCACCACCACCGTTTGATTATAATAACACCTGCGACTGCGTCGTCGAGCGAAGAGAAAGTGAGATATTAATTAAGATAAATCATGTCATATTGATTTTGATCCTAACAATTAACATATGTTTAACTCAAGCAAAAAGTGAATTAATCAGTTTCAATATCGAACGATACGTGGTGGAAATGAAATCTAAATGACAAACGTTGTGGAAGATTATACTGAAGCTGTTATATTTCCTCATTCTTGCTCAGATGATGAAACTTATCAGAATAATGGTATAGAAGGAGGTTTTCCCATATTTTATACTTTTGACTAAAACATCGTTTCTTTTTTATTTATTTTTTAGTTTCCAACTATCGCATCATTATTGGGGTTATGTCGTGTGTGATGACGTTACTGGTGCTGGTTGTAGGCGTGCTACTAAAAAAAATACTGACAACGGTAAACAGAACTTCAACAAGTGTTGGTATACGCGATATAGAGTTATCGGAACTTGACGACCCGTGGGGAGAACAAGAAAGTATTGCCCAACAAACTGAAGTGTACGAACTGCGGAGTCGGTCCGTGCCGAAAACTCTGTGACTGTGAACATTGTGAAAATGTTGTTTGTCTCAACCAGTTCAAGGCAGCCGGCAACATGAAATATGACTTTCGTCTACATACCCAAAATAAACGGAGATGGTCTCTTTTCTCACTACTAACACAGTCGAACAGTTGAGCGAACATGTGCAGACGGCAGCTCCATGTGCCAGATCACGTGGTTCACAGACGCTGAGGTTAACGTGCTGTCGTGAGGAAATTCGAGTTGTGCTATTTGCAGTGTCGACGAAACTCCACTGTCGCTTCACAAATCTCAAGAAGGTAGAATGCAGTTCATTTTTATTTGGGGTACCAGACTGTTTTCTCCCGTACAAATCATAAATAACGAAACAATGGACCACAAGGAAGACAGCCGGCCTCAAATTCGGGTTTTGGCCGAAGTATCGTCGAATCTGGGTGAGTAGTGTTTCATCTATTCTCAAGGTACCCATGGCCATAGCGTCAATTTTTGTTTTCTCTTTCGACTTACGCAAATGAAATTGGTCAGATATATTTCTGCAAATAGCACAAGATCAAAATACCATGATAAAATGACGAGATAGTTTTGTTTCAGGATTGCTTCCCCTGCCGTGTAATGCTTTAGAATACGCTAGTTCTCCTAGTTCTGAGTCCGGCCGCTTCAGCGCTGGTGTGCTATTCCAGTGTTTAAGGGACCGTGTGTAATTCTCCACGTTTTGGCAGTATTTGTGAGGTATGAGCGAATTTGTACCAAAAACAAATATTATTATCCCCATTTTTCAAAAGAAAAAAAGAAGGCCACAAGAATATTTCTTTACATAGTCAATAATTTTGTTGTCCGATTATTATTATTATTTTTATATATAATTGAGTTATTTTAAAAGTATTTTATTTTTTGCAATCATTGTGTCGGTTTGAGAGCATTGATCAGTCATCAGTTTTCAAGCAATCACAAGATATGTTGAAATTAAATCAAGTCGTCAGGCCTACAGGCAACAAGGAATGGAAGCAGTCTTCTCGAGGGGATGGGGGGGGGTTAGTTCAACAAGCTGAACCCTGCTGACATTTAATTTTGTGATATTGACAATGCATTGTCAATATCACAAAATTAAATGTCAGCAGGGTTCAGCTTGTTGAACTACGGTAGGGGGTGGGTGTGATTGTTTATGCAAAATGTCTGTAAATTGCTTTGGGCTTCCCTGGAAAGGGGGGGGGGGGCAGATTTAGAATTGCTGGGACTGTTCATATCGTAGGATATATGCTTTTTTATGGCATTATACTTTTTTACCTGCCTATGACGGGCTGCTAATTATTGATAGCGTGCCGATAATAAAAGAATTATTTCCCGACAAAATCTACCGGCACACTATTATTACCAGTTTCAAAATAGTTCTTCATCGAGTTAGCTCGATTGTGAAATTGCGCAGGCTCTCTGACTCGTCCATTCTCATGTATTTGCCCTAAAATGTTCTTGTCATTGACCAAGTATAATCATGATGAGATCACATGACAGACACAGTTGCCCAGCTGCCTTGTAGGATTGGATGGTCTATAAATATGTTCAATAAATTATGAAAATTGAAATCTTTTTTTTAGAATCGATTTTTTGTTTTTTGTTTAAGTATTTTTAGTAAATGATTTTCTCTTTCATACCCTGACCTCTATGACATGAAAAAAAAGCAAAGATGAAAGAGAAAACCACTAGTTGATTAAAATTATATTTATTGATTTTTATTTATTGAAAAATTTCATACGTATAGACATAGACCATCCAATATCCCACAGCCAGGCAGCTGTGATCACAGGCATTCATGACGCCACATATCTGTGTCAAAGGTCAGGCGTCCAGCCGATATTCGGCAGTACTGTACATGTAACTCATCATTATTGGCCCGTGACCCGAAATCTCATTTTTCCCCCGACTGATATGAGCTTTAATAATTGATTGCGGAAAGTAGGGATCCTACAAAGAATGTCCCGGCAACTGATAATAATGGAATTTATTGGCGGGTGTTGTGGAGTTTGAGAAGAGAGTTCTGTATTTTTTCCCCGGCGATAGAGTGGATTATTGAACAGAGCTAAGAAATTTTGCCACCCATACTATGTGCACAGTTTACCGAGACCTGCCTCTAACTTTAGAGCTAGACTAGACTGGATCAAATTCAAATTCTGTGCCGGACTGTCTCCTGAGGCAAAAGTCTATCTTTCTAGCCTTAGCTATGGTTTTCAGCCGCAGTAGGCTATCGGCTATTTCATGAATATTAAACATTCCAATTCACTTTGGAAACATCGCATCAATTAAGTAGCAGACAAATTACTGTGGCGCTCACACCAGTAAATGTCCCCTGTTGCACCGAAGTGCATGGCTGGAGTATTATAGTATTTGGGTCCGTCCATCTTGCCATATCTGTCTATCCGTCGGCCATGTGTTCCAAGTTTCTTTCCTGGCAATATAAACTTTCCCTAGATTCAACCAATTCTGGTATGTGGGTATGTCTTCTGGTGACATCGCTTGGGATTGCATTGTGCCCAATCTTAATAAATTAATATCCTATCAATGCTTTTCAACGTGTCGCTATAGGATCTTACTGATTTAAGGACGTTCATGAATATTTAATAGTTTTATGACATCGCGATCACATTTTAACTCCATTACTTGCAGTCTGGGAGGGGGATAGGGTCCTCGTCTCCGCTTCAACTCAAGGTTACAAAGCTACCCACATCATGGCGCCAACCTGGCGGAGCGCGGCAACATGCTGAAGATACCCCGCCAGTGTGGTATCTTATTTGGCTGAGCCAACCAAAAAGCCCCTAACATTATGTTCCCTTCAAAGCACTATCGGAATTGGTTGACATGCAAGTTACTGCAAGCTGGTTGTGACAAGCACCATGTTGCATATCCAAATAGGGGAGCAGATAGGATTCAATTTTAATTAGATTGGCATTGTGTCCATGCCTGCTTATAGGTGGCGCCACCTACAGACTGTTTTTAAATTTCATTTCGAGGCAATAAATTCTCACAGGCTAACAGAATTGCTACATGTTTCGTGCACATGTATGTACACGTCTACAGGTACATTTGTCTTGAGATATCACTTGCGATTGAGTTTCGCCCATGTAAGCTTAGCACCATGCCAATAAACATGTAGGCAGTGCCCGTAGTGGAGGACATTTCAAAATTTTTACTGTACAGCAATAATTTTCAACACTGATCGGTTGGGTCTAGAAATAAGGGGATGACAGAGATTGGAAGGCTGAAAAGTGGTGAAGATAAATGGCTTTTGGATGTGGTTGGGGGGAGGGGGATGATAGAACTGCAAAAAGAAGCTACATGCTTTAGGTAACCATGCACATGTGTTAACTTACTGTGTGGTTATCAGTCCAAATTATAATTTGTCTAGCTAGGCGACAATTCTACCAAGGTGTTGGGATGGTATATCCTATAGGGGATGGAGAGGGGGGAAGGGGGGATATAAAATATTTTGTCTAGCTTGCACCAGTACAGTTAAATACATTGTCTTTAGTTTGTTCTAGGTCTTAAGCATACACACCCACCGAACCACACCCACCCTCCAACCCCCCCCCCCCACCCTCCCCAGCATACGGGCCTAATTACACACATTTATTTGCATGTAAATATCCATTTTGAGACTTAATAGTACAATTGCATTTTGCATTATTTGAATGAAAAAAATATATATATATAAAAGAAATATTTTATGCATGCAACTTTACAGTTAGTCTTTATTTGTTTTGGAAAGGTTATACCAGAAGTTGATGAGGACCCTAATATGGAGGATGGAGTGATTGAGGATGAATGTGTTCACGTAAGTATCACAGCCTTTCTTTGCCAGAAGTAAGACACCAGGATTTATATTTATCACATATTTGCCATTGAACAATTTGCCCAGTGGATACTCTGCACCAAATCCCATGCCACCCATATCGTGATATGGATTTTTGCTCTTATCCAAGAAATCTGTGATGAACAGATTTAGTATGATATACCGGCCCACTTCCATATTGCCTCTGACATCGATCAGCCCTTGACTGATATAGAGGTATCGGGCTGACATGTACCAAGGCTGATATAGAAATGGGTAGATACCCTATGAACATATATAGATTATCACATTGTGTTTTTTTTTTGTTTTTTTGTTTTTTATATCAGCACAGACATATCCAGGGCCATTTTGATACCGATAAAAAGCCAAAACAGGTATGGGCGCCCAAATTCTCCAGTCCAGTTGTGACAAATGTCCCCCAAAAAAGCCAAAACAGGCGTCCCCAAAAAATCCCTGGATACATGTATGTCCCTGATCAGGCATCCAAGTCATAACTTACATGTATTTATCATATATTGAAGGATACACATATATCAAGGAATACCGAGTTTGCGATACCATGGAGACCAGATTATTATATGCGCGACGCTTCAGCTGCATGATATCAGCCTGATAAAGGTCTGTCCATGCATGCCATATATTATATGTTCAGAGCCTTATAATTATATATCAGGGTGAATAACTGTTTAGGTATGTGATAATGTACATGTATTCTACTTGCTTTACAGTTGGATGATGTTCAAGACGGGAGAACATTCACTTCTGGTGCTGGTGATGTATAGATGAGTGAGTATATGTAAGTATTGAGTTGATGATTATCAATGATCATATTGATGATGTTGAAATTGTATCGAACTAAATGCTAGTCGTTTGGGGAACGGATACATGTACTTGTGTGATCATTTCCACATGTACTTGTAATTGCTACAAGCAGATTATCTCACTTTATTGTGTTTGAATTAGTGGAGTTTTGGGCAACGATTTGGTGTAAGACTCAAGAAATATAATTGACAAAGGATCTGTTGCAAGTTATATCGTCAGTCTTTTGTCCAGGATATTACCTTTTCAATGGGAGGTCTTACACCAAAGCCTTGCCGAGTTTTGGGTTCATTTTCAAAGATAATGGGCATATAATCTTAATAATGAAATTAGAATGACCGTATGTTGTTGGTATTTAAACTATATGCTCAAATTTTATTTTTCAGTCCTCAGCAGCATATGCAACATCAGACACAGCTACATTTAGTGCGAATTCCAGCAGCATATGCAACAGACACAGATACTCTCTTCTGCCTTCAGCGGCATATATGCAACAGACACCGGAACTACCTTCAGCAGCATATGCAACAGACACAGATACTCCAGGGTCTTCAGCAGCATGCATGCAACAGACACAGTACAGACAGAAGTAGTGCTTCCCTTCTTCCTTCAGTAGCATATGCAACAGATGATACGTATCTAGGGCTGGTTCTGACTGTTCAGACGACCTAGCTAGATGTGACATAGCTTTCCTGGTAATCATCAGGTGATATATATACGTGCAGGGTTGGTTCCGACTGTTCAGATGACTTAGATGTGACCGGTTTTTCTGGTAATCATTCACATGATATGTGTAAGGTTGGTTCCGACTGTACAGACAAAATGACCAAAATGTTGATGAGAATATTTAACAGGACATACCAGTTGGCTTCATAACATGAGGTTATCAGAAAGACTCTTTTTTGAAATGTAATTGAAGGATAAAATGATAAAAAATTTGAGACAAGTGATTTATATCTGGGACAAGCAGAATGTCAAAAGTGGTTATCCATGGGAAACCACTTAAAAAAGTAAATTTCGAGCCCTGATGTAACAGTCCCGATTCCTCCATCACATCAAAATTTGCTTGTGAATATTAAGGTAAAGGTTACGAGTGCTATATTGATAAATACTCGACTGATTGTGCCCATACATGTTCTGTGAGGGATGTTGCAGAATGGCTGCATTCCGTGAAAATTCAAACAGCTTAATTATCTAATTGTAACATATGCTATGATTTTATGCTGAGGCATTCATTTGGATTGCTATATTAATAAATACCTGACCGATTGTGCCTATACTTAATTAACTTGCGTATCATTTTGGATGTTCTGAGTGGGATGTTTCAGAATAGCTGCATTCTGTGAATTTTAATTAGCTAATTAAGTGGCAAAATATGCTACGATTTAAGGTTAAGGCAATCGTTGCAGGCTCGTCTTTCAGATCCATGGGTAAAACTGACTATATTCATGCTGTTTAATTGGATCTTATGTGGTTTACAACATGAACCTTGCAGGGACACTTACTCAAATCATTTCAGTGTTTTATTAGGGATTTGTTCAGTGCTAGTATCAGCAAAATTGCGAGCCCGAATGTCTGCCCCAGGTTAAATATATACAGCAGCGCATGCCGTTTCACCCCTTGACATGCTTGAGCCAGCAAAATTCCCATGGTGATATAAAAATGAGAATGGCCTAAATGTGCTGAAAATATTTAAAGATGTAATCAGTCTCAAATCTAGGCTGAAATCGATGCCTCTCAAACTCCGCAAAAGTGACAGATGTTACAACAGGTACAAAATGAAACTCATTTGACCACAAAAAACTAAACTTGTTTTCACCATCCACTATTCATTAAATAGAAGAAATTAGTCTTTAAAAATAACAGCATGGCATGTCAACAAGCATATACATGCATGGTGCATTCTACATGTTCTACCAACATATGCTATGCGACATTACCAAACATAAGGCACGAGCCGGGACGTTGCCCCATGGCTGCAGCTCTTCAGCACACTCAATGGCGAAACAGTAAACCCGTCGATGCGGGCAGCGTTTCAAATTTCTTCGACAAGATATATTCATTGCATTCGTTGTATACTATCATCAAATATAAATCATATGATGATTCAGTAATCTTCCCTGCTAAAAAAATGCATGGGGCGGAGTTTAAAAAATCCATGGATTTTGAGGCTGATTACATCTTTAACATCACTAAGTTACCGGATTCATACATGTATGTATATTGAGGTTATTAGAAAGACAACTTTTTGAGACCAATATGGCATGTAATTGAAGGATAAAATGATTAAAAAAATGATTCATATCCAGAATGTCAAAAGTGGTTGTCCATTTAAACTTCGAGCCTTGATGTACAATCCCGAGTCCTCCATTACCTCAAAAGTTTGCTGGTGAATATTAAGGTAATGGTTAAGGGTGCTATAGTGATAAATAGTCGTCTGATTGCGGCCATAGTTGTCTTACTGTAGAGGGTATTCTTAATGTACATGTAGGTGGTTGTCCATAGGATTCACCACTTGAAAAAGTAAATTTCGAGCCCTATGTACAGTCCCCCCAAGTCCTCCAATACATCAACTGTTGTGCTGGTGAATATCGACGCATATTGGCTTCAAGTTTGCTATTTACAAATTTGGTAAAAGTGTATATACCCGGTACTTATATGTAGTGAATCGCTTTGTAGCAAAACCAATTGCTAAACATATTGAACTACAGCCATTCTGCATTTGTGAATTTGTCATGATTACCAGCTAGGCCACCTGAATATTGTAACAGAACTTCAACCAGTGACAAAATGGTGATGACACTATATGTATTAACTGTGTTAAAATAGGGGCCTACATGTAATTTTAAACATGTATGTCAAAAATGTGATTACATTCTCAGGTCTAAAACATGTTACTTATGGCATTTGTGTTACCTAATTTTGTTTGCATGGCTAAGTGAAAAACTGGATCACATGTGCATACTCAGATGCAGGCGTTTTCTGTCCAAGAGTAAAGACAGTTCAAATTTCATTGCTTTTCTGGAAGTCTGGAGTTCCACTATCATTGTGGACACAGAATTCAAAGTCCCAAGTTTGCTAACTTTCTGCACAAAATAAAATGCGGGTCCAAGAATGGAAAACCAGATATCTGCAAAATGCGCATGCAGACAATTGCATTAATTCCAGAGAGAAAGATTCTGGAAATTGCATGACCTTTCCGCAGAATTCCGCAAATTTAACAATGATCTCCATGAAATGTCTGCGGAAATCCACATTGTAGTGCAATTCTGACAGCTCTAGGTATAGGCGCTCGAGTAGGCCGGGGGACAAAATGTGGACTGGGTAACATGAGAAGAGATAGGGAGACCTGAAATAGTGCAAATTAAAAAGAGCAAATGACATTTCCAATAACTTCAAAATTGAGCTTGGTTCATGGCACGATAGATCAATATTTGTCAATGTAATATTTTGTATTTGCACATATCCACGTTTAAGGCAACATTTTCTATTGTATATGCCAACTTGAATGATGTCATTTATAAATCGTATTTACATGTAGCCTAATGTCCTTTGTTATAAGTCATGACATCACAATACAATGTTGCTACATGCATGAGTGATGATATATGGTACATTAAACGCCCACTGGTGGACAGGGGCAAATACTCTTTTGGTTTGATTGGGCACTCCATCGTATTACAATGGGCACAGGTCATACAGAGTATTCCGTGCAACCCGTTACCCCACACCGCCCTCTTACCGTGACAGTTTGGAAGCTTCTGTATTGGGGCTGAAAAGATTATATTCCGTTTCAGGGACTTAAAAGTACCAAATGACTCTATACTACTTTGCATTAAAACATACCCAGTAGTGTTACGGACAATAAATTAGTATTTTTTCTTGAATAATGTCGTCGAAGTGGGTTTTAGGACGCGAATAGCACACATGTCGGAGAAAACGTCTTGGAGCCATGCCCTCTGGTGCAGGACGTCACAACCTGATTACGATTGCGCCGTAAACGGCTATGACGTCGGGCGTTGTTACGAAAGATTCACCCAACTGCGGGAGTTCTAACGTGATGTCGCTGACATTTTGACGTCACAACAGGCATTTGAGCGAGATCGTAATCAGGTTGTGACGTCACAGATCAAGCGGTCACAGCTTTCGCCGTTTTGAAAGGGCGTGAAATTGTCGCACTTTACTGCTGCTATTTCCAAACTTGGGCAGTTTGAAAACATACAAAAATGTAAAACAAGTCTATATAATCACCTCTACAACAATTTAGCACAAAAAAGTAGCAGATTTTGAGACCATTTTGTATAACCTTTAAAAACTGGGCATTTTGTATAGTACTCTGTAAGCGATCTGGTTAATTTTGCCATCATAATTTATTCAAATCTCAAAATGTTAATTATTAGTACATGGATAGAATCATAATAAAATGGATATATCTGTGCCCTCCACATTTTATCTTTTATGAATTTTGCAGGGTTACAAAATTATAAACTTTCTGCTAGCTATTTCGCTATACGTAAATGCGAAAAATCATTCATAGAATTTTAATTATATGCAAAAATCATGTATAGAACTTTAAAAGCTCTATTTTGAAATTTTCACAAAATGTAGGCCAATATATTGTCGGTATGAAAAAGAAAAAGGTTTTCGAAAAAGCCCAACTGTTAATGGGGATAGCCATGCAGCCATGCTAGGCGGCGCTAGTGCTCCAACAGGTAAAGAAGACGTGGCGTGATAAAACGAACAATTATAGCGTCATTACATTATGACGTTGCCTTTGTGACGTCCAGAAAAACGACATGCGCATGCGACATTTATTTCTTGGTACAGCCAAGGCGTGCAGTTCGACCTGGCAAACCCCATTAGCACATAGCCCCGGTTCCCTGTACCAAGAACGGTATATAGCACATATATGCTTTCAAAGGAAATGCTATTATCGAAAATCCTTTGAAAAATAATATACTTTTCATAGTTTGAAATTTGAATTTAGATATATTATTGGCCCATGTGATATTTTATTTATATGCCATAGACCTAATAAATAGGCCCTACCAGTGTTTAAATAATTTATTGCAAGATATGTCAACATTATGGGATTTAATTAAATCATCGAGAGCTCAAATATTGATGAAAAAAAAAATTATTTTTCCAAAAAATGTAGCTGCCATGCAAGTCTACGGTACGGTACGTAACAGTAGTCCAACCGTAACTTCTGTATTTGCAGATTTAATTTTAAAACTTGTGTTGCACATCAAACTTCATGGTGAACAGTTTGGGATAGAGCCTAAGATAACTTTGAATATAGACCAATATACGGACGTTGTTCGAGTTTCCATATCTGCATCAGGAGATCGATGTGAAGAAAGTGGCAATAAATCCCACGTAGCGGTATAGTAATTTATGAATGGTCCCTTATCTGAAGTCCATCTCGTACTCGCAGTTTTCAATACACGCATATGTGTACGAAATAGTTCTTTCCGTAGTTCTTTTCATCCCCAATATACGATAAGTGCTTTCAACAATCGATTGGGATATCAGTTCTCCCAACGAGCTCAAATTTTATACAGCAAATCTACATTTATTCAGTCTAGCTGGACGTTTTCGGCGCCGCCATTTGCATCGAGTTGTTGGGATCACGTGACCGGCCTGGCCAGGGATTCCCCTGCAGTGCTCGCTGCCGTGTTGCTCGAAGAAGCCTGCCTTGAACTGCTTGAGGTGGATAAGTTGTGCTCAACTCTGCTTCATCATCATAAATACATACATACAAAGATCTACACAACTACAGACATCAATTAAACATCAGTAATAAAAGTATCTATTAACATCCACTTTAAAGCTGTGATTGTGTTTTATTTATTTGATTTAAAGAACTGTATAGAACTTACATATGATCACAAGGAGTATTAATTACCAAAACAATGAGCAGAGGTAACAGAGGATACTATGTATCACCGGGCCGCCACGCAGCGCGCGTGTGTTATCCGGACGCGCGCGCGTGTTATCCGGACGCGCGCGCGGGTCAAAGGTCACATCCAGGTCAAAAGGTCATCCTTCCAAGGGTTTTCCCAATGATGTCATAATCTAAAAATAGAACTGAGGTGATACCACATATGAAAACGGGGAGCAATACTTATAAGTAAGAAAACATATTATGCAAAAAAATAGGGAGCAATACATCCATTTAACCACTACTGCCACATCGTCAAGTCTGACCTCTTTTCCCTGGTAACCCGTATTTAGTGATGTGGCTTGGCTATTCCGATGGTGGCATCGGTAAGTCGCCTGCAAAAAGCCCGTCCTGGGACAACCGCCCGACAGACGAAAATCAATGAACCGATCAGTGACTGCAATTCATAGAGTGCGACTCGACGTTTTTCATTTACAAATTTTAGACGTTCCCTCAAATCTGATAGCTTACCTGCTGGTATTCTGATTACCATAGCACAGGAGTCAAATTCTAATCCTAAATAAGGTAGGCGTGTGCAGGGGCCTATGTTTTTGTCCTCAGCTAAGGGGACTCCTATGTCAGCGCACACCTCAATAAAGGTTCGCGTCAACCATCCACATTCTTGTGAACCAGCTGTTCCGGCTGTGAAGTAGTCATCTACATAATGAATAAATGAGTCTAGACCTGTTCGTTTCCTAACACATCACTCCAGGAATGAACTAAAGCGCTCGAATGTCGCACATGATATTGAACACCCAAAGGGGAGGGCACGATCAAAATAATACAGGCCCCAGAACTTGAAACCCAATTGGTCAAAATCCTGCGGGTGAACTGGGATCAACCGGAAAGCGGATTTGATATCTAATTTAGCCATCAGGGCACCCTTCCCCATTTTTTTATAAAATTTGGACCGCATCATCCACTCGAGAATAACAAACCGAGCAGAGGGAGGGGGGTATGAAGTCATTAACAGATGTCCCCGACCCCTTGGGGTACGGAAGGTGGTGAATGAGTCTGTACTCGCCTGGCTTTATCTTGGGTACAAGTCCAAGAGGGGATACCCTCTATGCGGGAATGGGGCGTTGTCGAAATGGCCCAGCTACTCTGCCTAAGCTTACTTCAGTTTCTTTCAGCTACTATGTGCTCCGCGAGCTTAACAGATTGCAAATTAGGAGCATCTGTGGGCATGCGAGGGCCAGTATAATGTAAAGGAAAACTGTCTCTAAAACCAGACTCCAAGATTGCCTTGTCTTCCTGATTATCATAATTCATTAACCAAAACAACAAACGATCTAGTTTGATGGGGGTAGGGGCCAACCCAAATAACCCCTGAGAATTGGAACCCATATGTGGGCCTTTTGGGTCACACTCTGTTGTACTATCACTACTGAGTGGTTTGGTTATGATTACTGGAGGGACGAAAATTCCCCTTCTTGTTCACCTGACAGGATTTTGAAGGGTGTTTTTCACCACACTTACTACACGTGTGACTGTACATACACTTCTGTCTACTGCAGCCGTCACCATTGTAGTCATAGCAGAATTTACGTTTGTTGCCGCCCTTATTATTGGGAGGGAGCCCAGCATTCGTGCCCAAAAAAACCCCGAAACCAGGCCTTGGTAAGAGGCAGGTCAGCCATAGTTCCCCATCGAGAGTCGCCCAAGAATTGTGCTGGTTGTGTCCCATCCTTAGCCGAAACTGACTATCATATTGGCGCCAGACAGGTCCACGTAGCCTACCCGGCTGGCCAGCATTCGCACAATGCTCATATACTTCAGTAACTCACGTGCTCTGAGTGGGTGTTTTTGTAGATATATGCTAGAAAATATCAAGAAGGCGGACGTCCATAGCTCAATAGTCTCTATTTGTTTAATTTGTGCCCTCGGGCGAAGGAGAACTTGTTCGCCTTCCTTCCCCGCGAGAGCTAGTGAACAGGCCTGCTCCCTCAACTCATGTGCAGTTTTCAATAATAATGGAAGCTCAATATACTCCCCGGCCCATATCTTTGTTTTTATTGCTTGGGGGTACATGTGCTTCTAAGTCGTCGCATGAACTAATGAGGGGGTTGGGTTGCGTTGCTAATGCATGCGCTAAGCCCCAGGCCCCCATCTCTACAGGGGTAACGGGAACAAAATTGGAAGCGCGAGATGGCATGGAAATGGGTGCAATGTTGTTGTTGTGCGCTGGGAATACAATCGTTTGCATAGAACTTACAACTGGCTGGGTTGAACTCAATGACTCCAGCGAGGGGAGAGGCGGACACGAACGAGTAATTTGATTGGACGAGAACTGGGACGGGGAGGAGGGCATGGTGTCATGTCCCGTACCCGTGAGTACATTCAGGTCAAGGTGGGAATTGGCGCCAAAAGCCCGGGGATTTTCTACTCCAACATGCCCAGACCGTGAATATGATATAAAATCTGAAACATTCCGGTCACGTATAAATTCCCCATTATTTTCAAATTGCGTGAAGGAATTCGCGGTACTCAAGGGAGGTGCGTCGAAGTTTAAGGTACTTTGTACGGGGACATGCTGAGAACCTGTTGAGATGAGATTTCCCTCCCGAAAACTATTACTAATAATTTCATTATTGATACAACCTGTTGTCAACGTCGAAAAACTCGCCTCCTGGCCTCGCCTGGGGTTCTCAGTGTTGCGACTGGGACGGAGACCGGTCTGGCGCTGGCACTGGGTTGATCGACCCTCAAACTCGGAAGCTTGTTTCTCCCTGCCTTAACCGCCGTGGCAGTAACAAAATCCGAATAACGGCTCGGCTGCTGTCTCCTTCTCCTAGGCGGCTTAGCCCGCGGCATGTCGATTAAAACCAGATTAAGATTAAAAGCGGAGACAGAACAGCTAGTGTCGTACGTACTTGCTTCATCTGAAGCACTTACCCTAACCTCGTGGTAGCTGAGGTCACGTGTCCGCACCGCGCATTCCGAATGGATGGAACAATTATCCTACAATAAAATAATAGTCAAAGGGGAGATAATTCATGCATCCCAGACCGATTGCCTCCCTTGGACCACAGATCTGAATACCAAAATTTATGTTTAAGGCTCAAAGGCAACAGGAATTCTATAACACGCAAAGTGAAATAATGTTAATTAATGGTTATTCATTAATTATACTTAGTATTGCTCCTACACACTTGTTTTCATCCAGTGCACGTTTCCATTCCTCAGTTAGTGTGACGAGTGTAGATTGGCAACTGTAGCCGGATCTGAAAGCCGATAGATATGGATGGAGAATGTTGCTAAAGTATCTTGACAATTGATCACACATTGCTCGCTCGAAAAGTTTCGATACAACTGGCAAGATACTCACTGGCCTATAATTATTTTTATCTAAGGGATCGTTTTTCTTGAATACTGGTGTAATTCTCGCCAGTTTGAGCTGATCTGGGAAAATATTTTTACTAAGCATTTCATTGATAACATTTGTAATCGGTCGGAGGGTTACTGGTTTTACTAATTTAAATATCTTAACGAAGATGTTGTCTAGCCCAGTTGCTTTTTTATCTCCAGTCTTATGTTTTGTTGCCTGAACGATTTCATTTCCTCAAAAATTAGGTCAGTAGAGTTCAAAGATCATGCAAGTTTATTTCTTCAAATATCGATACATCCCGTGATTGAAGCACTTTAGAGATTTTCACACATCTATTGCATAAGTGAGAACCTGATATGGAAGAAAGCTGGCTTTAGCAGGTCTTAAGCCTGCCTCTGACCATCTTGCCCTGATATACTGCGAAAAACGCCATGTTCAAATTTCTTGATAATTTCATAATAATTGACAAACTCCAAATTTTGGGGGTGGGGTCGTTCACATGGCGAAATCTAAATTTCTCTCGAATCTATTTTACAATTCTTGGTGGTTTCTAATCGTCAGTGTATAGGGCCTCCCAAAAAATGAACTGTTTTTGTGATTCGTCTGAATTGATGTAAATAAAGATGTCACGGCATATTTTTCCATACAAATATCTACAGTCTGTAATGGGAGAGCTCGTTGATTTGACATTTGCCATCATAGGCTAATTCAAAATAAACTACTGGGTGGTAAGGTTCATTAAACCGGTGATGATATACTTCAATGTGTGCAAGCGAAGGGCAGCACTCGCCGACATTTTCCAATATGGCGGCCAGACATTTTACAACCATGTCCTTAGTAATTGCCCATTAATAAAACTAGTAATTTTCCCCGTATAAGATAGTCCCATATCATGGAATGCCTATTGTGAAATCATTATTCTTCACAAAATACCATCTTATCAAATCTGCGAAACGAAACGAGCGAAACGAAGCGAAAAGTTGTAATCTGCAAACGAAACGAAAAGTTGTAATCTGCGAAACGAAACGAAAAGTTGTAATCTGCGAAACGAAACGAAAAGTTTTAATCCGCGAAACGGAACGGTTTCGCATTTTACGAATCAGGTGGGGGTAATTTGTAATTTGCGAAACGAGATTTTCCGACCCTCAATAAATTGAACTATGATATAATTTCTCATCAAACTGGACGCATATCGTCCAGCCGTATCTCCGGTAACGAGAAAAACTGCATTAACCCCTTGACCGGTGGAAAATGGCCATTTTATAGCCTCGTTTCGCATTTTACAAATCAGGTGGGGGTAATTTGTAATTTGCGAAACGAGGCTAAATAAAATAACAGGCGTTACAATTATCCCCATGGAGCCTCAAAATCACCTGAAATCGAGGGTCAAGAAAAGATGGGCATTTCCGTCATAATAAACCCCGTGTATACAGGGGATGATGATCACAACATTGATTGTGGTATTTTTTATGGCGGCCCATTTTCTCAAGTTAATGAAGGTCCAATAGGGCGCAAAGGTAATAATAAGTGCGCCATGAAGACGATCGAGTTACCACCAGGGAAATGTATTTGTCGTCGGCATAGCGTTGAATTTTTTTTTTTTTTTTTTTTTCATATTTTTTTTTTTTTTTTGGGGTGGGGGCTTCATAGTTTTTCGACGATATTATTCTTAGGTGAAATAATCTAGTAGTTGAGATGTGACGTTTAAACTGAATTACCGAATATTCCTCCTTCAAGCCACTAATAAAAGGTGATTGCTGTTGGGGGGGGGAGGGGTTCAGTGGGACTGAATATTTCCGTCATATTTAAATTGAGAGGACAATGGAAGACTTATCAATAAAACTGGAACCTTTTGATCAAGCGACTGGATTATTGGTGCAAGATGATGGGGTCAAGTACCGGCATTCTGCAAATGTATGTATGGAATTGTCTGACCTTTATTATGGGATATAGAAAATTTCTGATGTTAGGGTTGTCCGAAGTACACGTATAAAAATAGTTTCAAATTGTTTATTCTTTCTCAGACCAGAATAGTTATTTTTCAGTGGTTGACTGGTTGACAGGCTTTGTGGGTCTACATTACGTCACTTAATTAGCATGTACTTGATCCCTTACCTGTATTAAATAATACTTTGTTAATTGGTTTCCTTCAAGAAATCAGATTATTAAGCGCTAAAGTATGGAAGCCTCCTATGGTTACTCTTCCAAAGATTGACCTCAGCACAAAGAAATACAGTTCAGGAGGCAACTTGTATATGTGTAAAGATCTGCCCTACCATAGCTCTAGGGGTTGTACATGTATCTATGCTGTGTCTAGTTTCTGGTGAATGAAGAGGTGAAGCTAAGACTCGGTCATCACATGGACTGGTGTTAGGAATATATGTACATGTATGTAGTGAAATTAATGAATCAACTGAACTTAAACTTAGAAATAATACTATCTGACATGTCTGAGAACTGAAATATTCTGAGATGAATGCTTTGCCACTTGTTGTTTCATGCACTCATGTGTTCTAATACTTTCATTCAGTGCCAGTACCGGGTGTATGTATAATATTAATACCACTACATATGGATTAGCTTGGTATTATGGCCAGTTTTCCGTGTGTGTTTTTTTTTGGGGGGGGGGGGCTTTTTCAAACAAATACATACCATTTTGAATTGAAACTTTGGAAAGAAATCTGCTACTCAGGAAGCAGCTATTCTTTTGAGTTTTACTATCTTCAATATTGCAGCCAGTCAATCGATAGTCTCTGAAAATTATACTCGGGTATCACAATCAGTTAAAAACTATTTTTCCTGTGAGCCATAAATTATAAAATACCGGTACTGATCTACAAATGGAAGTACAGTGCAATAAAATCTAGATTATGCAGAGAGAAGTTCACTTGCGATGGATGGTATCTATTCCAACCCTCAATCAAGCAACAGCATTTATCTTCTGAACCACCTTTCTATATATAAGCCCATGGGCCTAGTTAATTATGTTAACCATGGACGGAAAAAGTCCCTGGGAGCGATGATGTCAACCGCATCACAGGTTCTACAGACTGTCAAAAGCAGTCGAGTATTCGAGAGTGGAACACGTAATGTGATGTAGTGTTCACAACAACTTCTCATTTGTCCGCTTGATGAATTTCAAATCCGCCAGATAGGACTGTCCAAACAGCAGAATGATGAAGGGATCAGAGTCGGAAAGGCTTCTGGCATAACTGAACGAAAAACGAGAGGTTATTTATTTTCTTTCTGAACTTGCCTTTCTTTCGAGACTTCGGACTCCCCATTCCCAAATTAACACAATTAACCAAATGACAATGGTAACGAGCCCCTGTGTCAGTACGTTCATCTGGACCTGTTCCAAACAGTTTTCTATATTTTGTTCACTTAATTGTAGTTGACCCAAATTTGCTCATCTACGCTGACACAGTCAAGCCAAATCTCGCCAGAGATTTGCCTGCGTCTGTTTGCACCGGTATACTGAGGGTGTAAACAGCCGCCTGTTGTCCAACATCTGAATGCCGACAGCGATCAGTGTAGCTGAGTAACTTGGACACTGTTATGACAGCTGACGCCCACGCCACGCCAATCACCCACGCCAAGATCAAAGTGTTTTTCACTTCAGTGCGCTCTGTGTCTCTCGATCACCGATCTGAATGGATAAAGCGACAGTAGGAATTTCGATTTACAAATTTAGTTCGTATTTAAACTTTAGGCTACTTGCTCCGTAGTCGTGCTGGCTTAACAGGAATTAAAACGGTTTAACGAAATGTAAACGGACATGTCATCGTCACGAGCACAACAGCTTTCGCTTTTCGTATTCACTATGTTTCTAACCGTCACACAAAATGGGTCTACCGTTCGAAAAAGTTATTGCCATGAGAACTCGCATCCTTTTTCGCTGTACACGATTTCTGAATGGATGAGGAAAGATGAGCTCCAGTACAATTAATATCTTTGGCATCCGTGTCCACTCCAGTTATGGGGTTTAATTTTCCCTTTGGTAACTGTTTAGCGCGCGATATGTACATTCGTTGTGGCGAGTACTTTCAAATTTGTGCAGATTGGTCGACACTAAATTTCGATCAAGGTATTATTAGAGTACGTATTGAGGGATCAAACACCGCCAACCGCCTAATGTCTCCTGTTTAAAGGAAAAAAAACAGCATTTGGGGATATTTTGCCTCATGATTTTTTTTAAACAGAACCAGGAACTAATACCCATCGGTGGATTTGAAGACAAAGAATAATAACAACAACAACAAGGTTTGTGAAGTCTAGATTGAGGCAGACCTCATTTTTCTCCCAAAACATGTTTCAGAGTGTTAACTACATGTAAGAAAATTAATATGAAATAAATGAAATTTAAAGTAGGTCGACCATCGAATTACCAGAGTTTTTTTTGGATAGTTTATTGCTAGCGAAGATTCATAGCGTCTCCCTTCCCTCAACGCTATGCCGACGACAAATACATTTCCATGGTGGTAACTCGAACATGTCCATGGCGCACTTATTATTACGGTACCTTTGCGCCCTGCTGGACCTTCATTAACTTGAGAAAATGGGCCGCCATGAATAAAAATACCATCGATGTTGTGATCATCATCCCATGTATACATGGAGTCTATTTATGACGGAAATGCTCATCGTCTTGACCCTCGATTTCAAGTGATTTTTGAGGCTCCATAGGGATAATTTTAAAGTCTGTAATTAATTTTTGACCAACTGGCTATTTAGTCTGCCATTTCTGTATTTTAATTCATGGCGGCCTATTTTCTCAAGTTAATGAAGGTCCAATAGGGCGCAAAGGTAATAATAAGTGCGCCATGGAGATGTTCGAGTTACCACCAGAGAAATGTATTTGAAGTCCGCATATTGTTGAGGGAGGGAGATGCTATGAATCTTAGTTAGTTTATTGTTACAATATGATAAAAATATCTATATAAACATTAGAGTAATACAGGCTTGCCTTTTAGATCAGCTGGAGGAGTCGGCTGGAGGAGTTTACTTTGTATTGATTAATTATTATCTTCCAATGCTCTTTTCTCCTTGATATAAGAGAAGTATGTTTACCAAGGTATTACGGGAATAATCAAGATTTGTTTAAATTTGCAGATATACATGTATTCAGAAATAACTACCCCACCAGACTTATGAAACTATGTAAACTAATCAATGATGTCATGGATAATTTCGCCGATTGATAGATGTAATATCTGTCCTGGAAAATTTACTAGCTATTTATTTGCTCGTGTTATCTACATTACATATAATAATGAATATACTCCCAATCGCCATTTTTATATTATTTATCTGTTGTATCCTCATGTACCACAATTGGTGGCCTGAGCGGAATAAAGTATTGTATTATTGTATCGGATAGTCAAATAACATGACTCATGAGTCATGCCATACGATCGATTGTGATTCATTGACCGAAATAAAACGTCCAAAAACAGTTAAGAAATTCACATCCATGCATCCCTTAGTTCGACTGCCATACATGTGTGGTCCGTCCGGCTTCGTGATATGCCAAAAGTAGCAGCCAGAAACACTTACTTCCATTTCAAATACAGCCGAGGATATCCCAGTCAAGAAATGTAAATATCACCACCATATTGAATATCGCCAAAAATTGTGAAAACAATCAAATGCCTATTTGCTGATACTAGTAATATTTTTTTGACAAAGCTCTTGTCGGTGGAAATTCAGAATACTAATGTTCAGTATTTTCTCTCTCAAGCTATTAACTTTTGAAGTAAACATTGGGAAATTATACACAAAATGTTAGCCTCGTCACAGCGCGGAAAAAGAAAGAAGAAATTGATGAAGAATTGTTGTGGTTAAAGAAGATGAAAAAAATTGGGGGACTGCCGAAGGAAGAAAAGATGTTTTAATTAATTTGTTCATTTATTTATTCATTTTTTTTTTGAGTATGAATTATTTTTCGACATATCCCTTTTTGGGGCTTCATATATTTCGACGATATTATTCTTAGGTAAAATAATCTAGTAGTTGAGAAGTGACGTTTAAACTGAATTACCAATTATTTCTCCTTCAATCCACTAATAAAAGGTGATTGTTGTGTTTTTATTTCAGTGGGACTAAATTGTCTATCATAATTGAGAGGACAATGGAAGACTTATCAGTAAAACTGGAATCTCTTGATCAAGCGACAGGATTATTGGTGCAAGATGATGGGATCACATACTGGCATTCCGCAAATGTATCTATGGTGGAGGGAGATGTAACAGTAAAGACAGAACCGACAGCCCAGTATGTGGTGGGAGAACAACAAGGTGATGTTGAGCATGATCCATGTGAACAATTACCGGTAAGCTGTGAAACACAGAACTTTGTGGATTAGATAAGAACCAGATCTACAAAAGTCGCTCCCCGTTCTACTTGTCGCTTTTGTTGATCTGGTATTAACACCCTCATTTCCATGCATGTTCTGAGTACTGAACAATTACAAATATTCTCCACCATTTAGGAATGTATGTCTAAAACGTCAAGCTTAGGCCACAACTACGTGGGAACGATAGGTTTACCTCGTGAAGGGAGACATACATGCATCTCTTTGAATTGATCGATCTATCTAAATTCTATTAACCTTAACAGAATATCATCGCGGTTTCCAGAGAATAAAATATTGATCCGATGAATCAAGATAAAAATATACGAGATGACTTTTACATATACCGTACGTGAGTGAGACGTATGAGGCGCCGTTTGTGACAATATTGTCAACGACAAATATATAGAGTTAAAACCAAAATATAAAGTCGCCGTTTGTGACAATATTGTCAACGACAAATATATAGAGTTAAAACCAAAATATAAAGTCGCCGTTTGTGAAAATATTGTCAAACACAAATATATAGTTAAAACCTTTGTAAATATATATAAAACGAAATAAATAGGGCCTATATATAAAGTTTTTTTTTTTTTTTTTATAAATATTTTTTTAACATAAATAACAATAGGAAGTTAAGACGTTAAATTTAACGTAAATATAAAGTACACGAACAAACTTAAATAAAGTGTACATGTAAACCGGATATGCCCAAAGGAAGCTGCGCAATCGATGTACGCGCGAGTAATACTGGTTAATCAAAACTGCAACTGAGTTCTGAAGCGAAACTATGACAGTGGTGAAAACCACTCGCATGTCACAGATGTGGCGAATCAAACAATATTTAAAGATCACGTACCTGAACATATTTCAGCTCACTGCCATAATGATTTGGTAAAGGCCGCTTCCAATTTTCAACAATTACTGTTATCATTTACAATCGTACTTCAGAGTTATCACATCAATTAGATATAAGTACATCTACTTATAATCACCATAAGATATCCTAGCCTGCAGCCAATATCACGGCCTGTCCCTTAGATGTTCAATCTACGATTCCGCCGGCCAAGTCGCTGGTTGCTATTTGCTGCATAAAAACATCAAGAGAAGTTGAAATAAAACATGCGCAATAACGATGCATTAATTATGCCCAACACAAATATTAGGCAATTTGAAATCATACTGAATATAAGCATCAGAATATGATCATTCATAGCCAAGTTATAGGATTTGGAATTATATTGTCGTTTTGTATATTTTATCGTTTTTCGATAATTTCCGAATTTCCAAACAAGATAAAAATTTGCAGGGAACTTGGTATAAGTACAGCGAATGTGGAAACTAATGGGTCATGAGGAACCGGTTGCACTATGCTTGTATCATCAAACGTACTGCTCTCAAATTATGAAAGAACCATGGCGTATACTGTGGGAACCACCAGTGTGGATTGTACTGTTGCGTTCACTGTTCCTCGTTTTCATTATCGAGATCATTTATTATACCATGATACGCTTACTTGATCTCAAACTTTTTAGGTTTTAAGTTAGTTTAACGTAAGTAGAATAAAATAAACTGTTGATATTCGTAAGCGCTAGGTACTGGGTTCAATCCCTGGCCGGGTCATACCAAAGACTTGAAAAATGGAACTTGTTGCTTCCTCGCTTACGCTCAGTATTAAGAGGATAGAACAAGGACGGTGTCAGTATAATGTGACTGAGTGGTGTGTCATATTTGCCTACGGAATGATATTTCGGTGGGACAGCAGTATAAAATGGCGGCATTAGATCTGCTCGGTTACAAGTAGTTAATCACACCCCTCCCACTCACCTCCCTTCCCTTCCCCGTCGTGATATAGCTGAAAAAATGTTGAAAGCGACGTTAAACCCTATTCACTCACTCGTCAGCGTATATAATAGGGTTAATACCGATGCCCGTCAAGAACCCCACGCGTATTGAAGATCAATTAGCGATTAGCACGCAGGGGTAAAACGGCTTCGACTGATTCCTTTGTTACTAGTAACAGCTTCGAGGCAGCGCAAAAGTGAAAAAAAGGCCAATCTAGTATTCTTCATGAGCCATTAGTTTCCACATTCGCTGTACTTATACCAAGTACAAATTTTCGTCTTGTTTGGAAATGCGGAAATTATCGAAAAACGATAAAATATACAAAAACGACAATATAATTACAAATCCTATAACTAAGCTATGAATGGTCATATTCTGATCAATGAAATATGCTCATATTCAGTATGATTTCAAATTGCCTAATATTTGTGCGGCGCATAATTAATACATCGTTATTGCGCATGTTTTATTTCAACTTCTGTTGATGTTTTTATGCGGCAAATAGCAATCAGCGACTTGGCCAGCGGAATCGTGGTTTGAACATCAAAGGGACAGGCTATGATATTGGCTGCAGGCTAGGATATCTTATGTTGATTTATAAGTAGATGTACTTATATCTAATTGATGTGATAACTCTGAAGTATGATTGTAAATGACAACAGTAATTGTTGAAAATTGGAATAGGCCTCTACTAAATTATAATGGCAGTGAGCTGAAATATGTTCAGGTACGTGATCTTATTGTTTGATTCGCCACATCTGTGACATGCGAGTGGCTTTCGCCGCTGTCATAGTTTCGCTTCAGAACCCAGTTGCAGTTTTGATTAACCAGTATCACTCGCGCGCACATCGATTGCGCAGCTTCCTTTGGGCATATCCGGTTTACATGTACACTTTATTTAAGTTTGTTCGTGTACTTTATATTTACGTTAAATTTAACGTCTTAACTTCCTATCGTTATTTATGTTACAAAATATTTATAAAAATAAAAAAAATAAAACTTTATATATAGGTCCTATTTATTTCGTTTTATATATATTTACAAAGGTTTTAACTATATATTTGTGTTTGATAATATTTTCACAAATGGCGACTTTATATTTTGGTTTTAACTCTATATATTTGTCGTTGACAATATTGTCACAAACGGCGCCTCATAGAGACGGGCCAGATGTGTGGCCTTGACCTGCCGACATCTTTGTCTTTCAACACTGAAACGCCCCGTGAGGCTTCCGGGGATTGACCTGGGATGTCATTGTGCACACTGCAGGTCATGGTAAGAATAGGCCTCAGCTCCTCAGACAGCTTGTCGTAAGAGGCGACTAACTGAGGCACCCGTGAGGTTCCCGGGTGTGAAAAGAAATAGGACCCCACCCGTGTGTTTCTCGTGTGTGAAAAGGAATAGGACCCAACGTATTTATATGACTGAAATATAGTTGAAAGCGACATTAAATAATAATCGAAGTGGTGGGAGGACTTGAAAATACTAGCCATCCATCCGTCCGTCTCACATTTTGTGAGCACTATATCTTGAGAATAGTTCAGCCAATCGACTTCAAACTTGGGAAGGTGCTTCCCATCAGTTAGGCGGCCTTTGGTATTGATTTTTGCTGGTTTACGTAATCCACGAGGGCTGCCATTGACCATATTGGATTCCGTCCATCCCACATCTTTTGAACGCGATATCTCGAGAACAATTCGCCCAGTTGACTTCAAACTTGAGTTGTCCCTGCAAAGTGCGACGGGACAGACGTTTGGCCTTGATCTGCCGACAGCTAGGCCTTTCAACACAGAAACCCGGTTGTTGTGCCGGAATCGTAAATCATCAATTCGTCCGATTGACTTCAAACTTGAGAATGTGCTTCACGGTATGTAATTCAAGATAACTGCCATTGACCATCTTGGATTCCGTCTCTCTCGCATCTTTTGAACGCAGTGTGGTGAGAACAATTTTCCTGATTGACTTCAAACTTTATGTGCTTTTCATCCATTAGACGACTATTGGTATTGATTTTCATTGTGGTAGTATGTAGTCCAAGATGGCTGCCATTGATCATCTTGGATTTCGACCGTCCTGTTTCTTGTGAATGTGGTATCTTGAGAACAATTCGTCCAATTCACTTCAAACTTGAGAACGTGCTTCACATCAGTAGTCGGCCATTGGTGTTGATTTTCATTAAAGTAGTATGTAATCCAATATGGCTGCCGTTGGCCATCTTGGATTTCGCTCACCCATATTGTACCCGTCTGTGTTGTGAATGCGATATCTTGAGATGTATTCCACCCATCAATTTATAAGCCTCACCAAGTTATATTTAAGGAGATATTTGAAGCGTAAAAGCAGTATGCTCTCAAACAGGCTACTTGAAAGAGGACCTGCTAGCTACTCGCCTTGTTTTCAGATCTGGTTTTAATCTATGTGATTATGCAAACAGATTGTCGAAGATATATTTAATAATTGACCGTATTGAAGTGGAACTGAAGTATTGATATAAAAATACGGCTGATGATGTTTGTTTTTTTTGATTCAGTCCTTTGTCAAGAAGTGTTCAGATGACGAGCAGACACGTGTCGATGATTTCTTCACGGACAGACCTTTTCCTGTGGCCATGTACATGGTAAAACTCAAGACAGCGGAGACGACAAAACTGTCCAACGAATCTTTGAGATTTTGGAACCCAGAAACTGACAATAAAGGAAGAACGACACCTGAAAGAGTTAACACTTGTGAAAAGCCAGACAAATTTTCACTTTGTCCACAAGATTGTTCGAGTAAAGTAAACCTACAGAGCCCTGAAAGAATACCTACTGGTGAAAAACCATATAGACATTCACTCTGTCCATATTGCTGTTCACAGAATGGGCACCTAAATAAACATGAAATGACACATACTGGTGAAAAGCCATACAAATGTTCCGTCTCTCCATATAGCTGTTCACAGAAAGGGAACCTGAAGGATCATGAAAGGACACATACTAGCGAGAAGCCATACAAATGCTCCCTCTGTCCAAATAGCTGTTCAGTGAAAGGACATCTTGGGCGACATGAAAGGACACATGCTGATGCAAAGTCATATAAATGCTCTCTCTGTCCATATAGTTGTTCACACAAAAGTAACCTAAAGAAACATGAAAGGACACATACTGGTGCAAAGCCATATAAATGCTCAGTCTGTCCACATAGCTGTTCACAGAAAGGAAACCTGAAGGTACATGAAAGGAAACATACTGGTGAAAAGCCATACAAATGCTCAGTCTGTCCATTTAGCTGTTCAAAGAAAGGAAACCTGAAGGATCATGAAAGGACACATACTGGTGAGAAGCCATACAAATGCTCCCTCTGTCCATATAGCTGTTCACAGAAATGGAGCCTAAAGAGACATGAAAGGATACATACTGGTGCAAAGCAATATAAATGCTCAGTCTGTCCATATAGCTGTTCATCGAAAGGACGCCGTGGGCGACATGAAAGGACACATACTGGCTTAGCCATACAAATGCTCCCTCTGTCCATGTAGCTGTTCACAGAAAGGGAAGGGTCATGAAAGGACACATACTGATACAAAGCCATATAAATGCTCACTCTGTCCATATAGCTGTTCACAGAAAGGACACCTCAGGCGACATGAAAGGACATATACTGGTGCAAAGCCATATAAATGCTCACTCGGTCCATATAGTTGTTCACACAAATGTAACCTAAAGAAACATGAAAGAAATCACACTGATGAAAAGCCATATAAATTTTGAATCTATCTATACAGATGTTCGCAGAAATGGAACCGTAATAAGACACATACTTGTGAAAACCATAAACATGCTCTCGCCTTCGATGTAGCTGTACGCCTACAGGAACACAATGCATAATAGTGAAAAGCCATTTTATTATGTATTGTTTAATATATTGAAATGGGACACCTTGGACGAGTAATACATGTTTTCGAAAATGACGTGGCATTACAGCGAAATATTATTCTGGCTCAAGGAGTCTAAGATCATATATAAAATATGCATGCTGAAATACATACAAGAATGCCAAAAACAGATGTAAAGTCCAATGTTCTATGTCAAGCACCGTAATATTAGGTACGTGTGTTTACACAGCAGACTTTCACCATCAACATGTGGACCTAAAGAGAACATGCAACAAAATTACGCACATGTTACGATATCCACCAGTGGACATTTTGGATGATCACAAGGGCGTATTTGAGAGTCTGAGGGGCTATATTGCATCCAGCTATTGCATGTAGGGCCTGATATTAAAACTCTTGTGGTGTAGACCACGACTTCGGGAATGTCCATAGTGACGTCATTGGTGACGTCATCAAGATGAGTAATAGCGAAATTTTGGGGGTGGACGGGGGTGTGTTTGAGTGATTGAGGAACCACCCGTGCTCCGAAAGAGTCGTGTGAGGCGTCGCGGTGAAAGTAGAAGTCTTCTACGTGGAAGTAGAGCATATGGTGCGCTTGGGTAGACAGGGAATTGTGGAAAATGGGTATGGGAATGGCCGCTTTAGCGTCGCGATAGAATACTTTTGGTTCGAATGGGGTGTTAAAGTGAAGCATCCATGGAGTAGCCTCAAACTGGACTGGTGGGTCGTGAAAGAATGGGCTATGGCGCGCATGCGCAGGGGTAAAACTTCATGGGTACGGACGTTTTTGGGGTCGAGATGACCCACTATTGGTCCGAATGGGTCGTATTGGGTGCTGAATATAACTGAATTTATGATTCATGAAAATATGCTCTCTGGCCTAATGCTGTATTTTTGAACCATTTATAAGAAAGATTTTCTCTTGTCATCAGAATATGACATCTCAACCAAATATCAAACTCGCTACTTTCAAATAAGCAATCTTTCTAATTTCTTTGCGAAAATATAATTTTGGTTTGAGGTGACACATTTTTGTTACAAGAGAAAATTCTCCTTATAGATGCCTCAAAAATACCAAAATAGGCCATGGATCTTTTTTTGTTGAAATATAAACTCATTTTTATGCAACTGACTATCGTATTTGTTTCCAGACTGAAATGTCAGTACATATTCTTTAACCCTACCAGGCCTGGGGGGGGGCCATTATGGCCCCCCCCCCCTACCAAACTTTCTGCACTATCTCCGGAACGGCAAAAAATGGAGAGCTGAAACTCTGTGACTTTATAGTTTATCTTATTGGAGTCATTTTGAGCCTATTTGCATAACCCCCAGCAGAGGATCATGGGTAAATTCAAGATGGCGGCCACGTGGTGTACCAGAAAAGTGATATTTTGGTCATATTTCTTCATAATTTCTGCTTTTCCGTGATGAAAAGTGGGCAAAACTATTTTATTTCATATCACATTAATATTTGCTAATTTTTCATGCAGTTTTTATGAAAAAACTGCAAAAATAAAAAATTCGGAAAATCTGACCGAAAAATCGACAAAAAAAATGCCATTTTTGAAAATGACGTACTGTGACGTCATCAAAGCGGCCATCTTGGATTTTTTTTTACATTTTCTGATAGAGCTTGACTCAAGGGTATAGTGTAATAAGTTTCAGCTCCTTAGCTCAAGGGGTAAGAAAAATAATTAGGGGGGGCCATTTCGGCCACCCCAGGCCTGGACAGGTCCGAAAAAGCCCAGGCCAGATAGGGTTAAGCAAAATATGTTTTTGCAGGTTTTGGATTGAAAAAAGCTTTATAACCGCCACACAAAAGAGTTTTTCGCATGTATATGTAAACATTATATAATTATACTGAAAATAAAACCAAAAATATTTCTTTTGTTTGTATATCATGTTTCGTGTTGGGTTTATTAAGCGAAGTTTTCAGAAAATGTATTCAGAAGCAAATTTTCAGAAATGTTCAGGGAGAGTTTTCTTCGCAATTAATGGAAAGAACGGCCTTTTCCCTATCCAATTTTAGTGACATAATTTTCAAAGTTTTGATAAAAAAACGTATTTCCTTTAACAGCAAAATGAGAAATTATTGACTGAAATACTGGATAAGAATACTGATCGGCGATGCGGATTTGATATTATTGGAACATCATGACGTCTTGCCGGCATCATTGAAAACTGTTGACCGCTTCTCTCTTGCATGAAACTAGGCTATGTTTATGTATACTATTATTGTCTTTGAAATTGGTGCTAATACTGTTATATGGAATAGGCATTTCGATTAACGACGCGGATATTCTTTAATGGACGACGGCTGAATTATGAATGATGGACCTGACGCTTGTAATCCTTTTGTGATAATCTTCTTGAAATGGTTCTAGACTATAAAATGGGGTCAAATTTTTCCACAGAATGGTTTCATCTAGTGATGATTTGGGACCAAATTTCGGCTCTTTCACAAAAAAAGACCAAAGTCCTTAAGTTATTAAAAAAATAGAAATTCACACATGTTTTTCTTCATTTTAAAAGATGAAAGTCTTGATATTGGGGCTGGGCATTGGCTCTGAAGGCATAACTGAGTATCTAAGACCCCGCGCCTAATATGAAAGTGGGACTTTCTTGTCTGTTTTCTGACGTTTTATTTATTACATAATAAATTTTATTGTCGTCTTGGATCGCAAGATATGACTGATAATCAAGTGAGATCAGAGGCATGTTGCTTGACCAGTAGGCCCTGTACTGCCTATTTGTGACCAAGCAAAAATCAAGCAGCTAAACTTGATGTCTTTACTGTACACGGTGACCTATTTTCTTAAGCCACTTGGTATATATTCACAAACTGGTGCTAGGCCTATACATAATGTGAACGCTCTCAGCAGAACAGCCTTTATATAAGACAGGTAGTCAGTCACTACCTGGCGACATATTCTTTGAAAGCTTGCAAATATATTCATCATTGAACGCTTAAGAAGCTAGGGACTGTGTGGATACTTCGTAGTTTCTACACGAACACCTGCAATAACTGCGCAACTGAGATACCAAGGTTACGTCTAAGAATCCGCCGTATTCTCTGGGCTGAATGTGAGGTGGCGAGGAAAGCCTTC
>JAVTVY010001663.1:0-34553 GCA_036873755.1 Hanleya hanleyi | reverse complement strand
CAGTGCTCCTTCCATATATACACCATGCTGTATGCAGTAAAATACTCCTCGTGCCAATGTTCCTTCCATATTTACCATGCTGTATAAAGTAGAATATACTCCATGCCCGTGCCCCTTCCAGAAATAGCATGCTGTACACAGTAAAATACGCCCCTACGCCAGTGCTTCTTCCATATATACTCTTCTGTACGCAGTAAAATACGCCACACGCCAGTGATTCTTCCATATATAGCGTGCTGTACACAGTCAAATACGCTCCATGTCAGTGCTCCTTCTATATATACCATGCTGTACACACTAAAATATGCCTCGTGCCAATGGCCCTTCCATATATACTATGCTGTACACAGTAAAATACGCCCCATACCAGTTCTTCTTCCATATATACCATGCTGAACACAGTACAAAAACGCCCCATGCCATTGCCCCTTCCATATATACCATGATGTATACAGTAACATACGCCACATGCCAGTGCTCTATCCATATATACCATGTTGTACACAGTAACATACGACCCATGCCAGTGCTCCTTCCATATACACCATGCTGTACACAGTCACATATGCCCCATGTCAGTCCTCCTTTCATATATAGCATACTTTACACAGTCAAAAAGACGCCCCATGCCAGTGCTTCTTGCATATATACCATCCTGTGAACAGTAAAATACACCCCATGCCATTGCTTCTATCGTATATACCATGCTGTACACAGTAAAATTGGCCCCTGTGTCTGTGCTCCTTCCATGTATGCCATGCTGTACACAGTAAAATACGCCCCTGTCAGTGCTCCATCCATATATACCATGCTATACACAGTAAAATAGGCCCGTGTCAGATCTGCTTCCATATATACACTCCTGTACACAGTAAAATACACCCTTATGCCAGTGCTCCTTCCTTATATACCATCATATACACAGTAAAATACGCCCCATACCAATGTTCCTTCCATATATAGCTTGCTGTACACAGTAAAATACTCCCCATACCAGTGCTCATGCTAATGTTCCTTCCATATGTACCATGCTGTATAAAGTAGAATATACTCCTTGCCCGTGCCCCTTCCATAAATACCATGCTGTACACAGTAAAATACGCTCCATGTCAGTGCTCCTTTCATATATACGATGCTTTACACAGTAAAATAGGCCCCTGTGGCAGTGCTCCTTCCATGTATGCCATGCTGTACACAGTAAAATACGCCCATGTCAGTGCTCCATCCATATATACCATGCTATACACAGTAAAATAGGCCCGTGTCAGATCTGCTTCCATATATACACTCCTGTACACAGTAAAATACACCCTTATGCCAGTGCTCCTTCCTTATATACCATCATATACACAGTAAAATACGCCCCATACCAATGTTCCTTCCATATATAGCTTGCTGTACACAGTAAAATACTCCCCATACCAGTGCTCCTTCCGTATATACACAATGCTGTACGCAGTAAAATACGCCTCATGCTAATGTTCCTTCCATATATACCATGCTGTATAAAGTAGAATATACTCCTTGCCCGTGCCCCTTCCATAAATAGCATGCTGTATACAGTAAAATACGCCCCTACGTCAGTGCTCCTTCCAAATATACCTTTCTGTACGCAGTAAAATACGCCACACGCCAGTGTTTCTTCCATATATAGCATGCTGTACACAGTAAAATACGCTCCATGTCAGTGCTACTTCCATATATACCATGCTGTACACAGTAAAATATGCCTCATGCCAATGGCCCTTCCATATATACCATGCTGTAGACAGTAAAATACATCCCATATCAATGCTCCTTCATTATATACCATGCTGCACAAAGTAAAATACGCCCCATACCAGTTCTGCTTCCATATATACCATGCTGAACACGATAAAAAACGCCCCACGCCATTGCTCCTTCCATATATACCATGATGTATACAGTAACATACGCCACATGCCTGTGCTCTACGCATATATACCATGTTGTACACAGTAACATACGCCCATGCCAGTGCTCCTTCCATATATACCATGCTGTACACAGTAACATATGCCCCATGTCAGTGCTTCTTCCATATATAGCATGCTGTACACAGTAAAATACGCCCCATGTCAGTGCTCCTTCCATATATACCTTGCTGTACACAGTAAAATAGGCCCCTTTGTCAGAGCTCCTTCCATATACCATGCTGTACACAGTACGCCCCATGTCGGTGCTCCTTCCATATATACCATCCTGTGAGCAGTGAAATACACCCCATGCCATTGCTCCTATCGTATATACCAGGCTGTACACAGTAAAATAGGCCCCTGTGTCAGTGCTCCTTCCATGTATACTATGATATACACAGTAAAGTATACCCCATGTCAGTGATCCTTCCCTATACAACATGCTGTACACAATAGAATACTCCCGAAGCCATGTGTTTGTGCGTCCGTTCGCGCGTACGTGTGTGTGTGTGTGTGTGTGTGCGTGTGTGTGCAGGGAAGTGACCTTTGACCCATGCGCACCATTATTACCCGGTATTCTACAAGAGCATTTGGACAGCTGTTGACCTCAATAATTCGCATATGACCTCGGTCACGTGACCGGAAGCGGAAGTGACCTCACCGAGGTCACATGCAAATTATTTATTCATGTTAGTTACAAAGTGGTTCGTTAAACAATGACATGAACGATGATATGGAGAATGTATGATAATTGTCCGTAATAACGCGAAGGAGTACGTGGTATATTGACTTCTTCATAGTATCCATATTTCATTGGTTATTTTCTTTTTTGCTGGGCATGATGTTCAATAACCTCCATCGAAAGTCTGTATTTGGAGTACTCTTCTCCCTTGTGTGATGCTCGACTTCCGTCTGGGTATATGCAAGAAATAGACAACAAGTTTGATGTAGTCACTTTTCCATGCATTTGAAATAATATAGTAAATAATTGATGGCTTTCAAAGCCTATTTTTGATGTACGAGAAAGCATGCTTATTTGTGAATATAATAAAACGACCGAAAACTACCTCTTTTAAATCTGTAAGTCCCTTACTCAATTTTGGAATGTATACTTATTAGTCGTTGTAATTGAATTCTGCCATCATTTGAACATAAATATGGTCAAATTCAAAATTAAGCCGCCTTTCTCCTCTCTGCCTGTTATGAGAGGAATGATTACCGTAAAGGCTGTAGGATGTGTAAAATATATGACGAGCTCCATAATGCGGATAACGGGTTTAGGAGGAATGCGACTGCAGCAAAAGCGCTGCATGCTTTTCTCGCTTTGCACGCGGCCCTGTCTTCGCAAATGGCTGCGCCCGCAAGACAGGTATGGTAGCAAACGGATTTCGAACAACGGCCACCTTTTACGACCACTAGTATTTTAGTAATGAATTTCTGTCAATTGAAAGAGAGGCTCGGGGATCGTTTATTATTTACTTTTCAAGAAGTAAAAAGGTACTTGGGAATCGGGTTGGTTTTGCCTTGCTCATCCAGTGGAAGGGGGCCAGCTTGCTGTTTGCCGCATATTTTTGGTTGCTGACTTGTTAAATTATACTCGTTCAACTTCAACTACAGAAAAGCAAAGTAGAGCCTAGGAGAGGCATAACAAATTTCCATCACTTGATCAACTTGCTCTGCACTTGTTACTGTGACTCTGTTGTGGTTGTTGTTGTTGCTACGGCTGTCGATTGAGGTAGGCTATCCAATTATGATGTTGTGGGCAAGGGTGTGAAAATTACCCCCCCCCCCCCTGCCCCTTGATTTCTCGATCTCACTCTGAAGGGATTACATCTAGAAATTTATGTCACAACTTCAACTAGGCTAACAGTTCTCATTGGCAAAAATTGAAAATAAATACCATTACTGATAATTGTACTCTAATCTCTAACAGGTCAGGGAAAAGGACTAACTGGGATATATATCCAAGTTTGGATATTGTAGTTTATCACATTTTCAGAGTAAATTGTAGGGTTTTGATCGGTTAATTACCCTAGTGCATCAGACCGTATTGCAATTTGCAGGTCTCTGTTGGCCACCATTGGTACATACCAATTCAGATTTCTCGTATAACAATGCTGTCGAGGACGCGTGTGCAACACCTGCAGACAAAGGCTGTTTCAGGCGAATTTGTCTGCGCGAGTTTGTTTGGGCGAGATCTGCCACTGGAACAAGTTGTGTGAGGCAAATTGCGTATTTGCGGATGAAGATAAGAAATAAATTATCATCGAAAACTTTATATGCCACATAAACACAGGGGCGACGGAAGCCTGGTGGGGGCTTGGGGGTTGGCAGGGAGGGCTGCAGCCCCCCCCCAGTTTGAAGAGGGTACAGCCCCCCACCCCCAGTTTCAACAAAAGCTGGGTGACTTTACGTGTCAGCGCTGTCCAACCCTCTGCTGAAATGTTAATTTCTTCGAGATCACTGTGTATAGTTTGAATTTTGGAAAGGAAAAATACTTTTTTTACATTAAAAAATTATCAACTCAATTTTTCTTTTAAATGACGAGAAGAAAAACAATCTCAAAATGCAGTTGATTATATAGTGATGATACATGTATGTCGTTTTATATGCCGGAAATCGACCAGATTGCGTCTACAGCCATCTGGGAGTGCGGAGCTTCAGGGGCCTAGGTGGCCCCTGGACCCTTGCCTCAAGTGCTATGATAGTCGAGCCCCCCCCCCCCCAGTTTTTGGGAGCTTCCGCCGCGGCTGAAACAGGAACGTCAGAATGTCATAAGTATTTCATCCAGTTCATTTGTTCAACGCGGAACAGATCGAAAAGGAATCAACGCTGCCTGTCCGACTCGTGATGTTTTACGTTGTTCAACGTTGAGTTATTACAATTACGTGCATTATTTTTTCGTGTTGTTGTTGCAGTATGCTTCCCATCATTCACCACTGTTGTATGTCTTTATACGAACAGAATAACTAGCAAAATATGCCAGCTTTAAAATATGGAAAAATTGAAAAGAAAATTTCCAAAGTGGGTTATATAACCCAGTTAGTCCTTTTCCCCAGTGGCCTGTCTAGTTAGTAAGATGTTCAGATCCGGATGTGACGTCCTGCATTTTCCTATTTCATTTTATGAACAGAAGGCTTAAAATATTACATTTTATTTTGACGCCTGCGAATCCGCCTCAAAATCGAAAGTAGCTCACTTTGTTTACACTCTGGAACAGTCCATTTTTAACTCGCCACACAGAGAAAACCACCTGGGGGCCCCTATATATTTTCGCTATCCCTAAGACTAGAGGGCTGCAACTTACCACACTATATGTTTGGGTTAAGCTCTTCAATAAAATGTTGAAAAATCCAAGATGGCCACACTGATGACATCAGATTGATGTCATTTTCAAAAAAGGCATTTTTGGACAATTTTTCAGTCAGAATTTTTAATTTTTATTATACGCCCGCCTTAGGCGGATAATAGCGGTGTCCGTCCGTCTGTCCGTCTCTCGTGTCCGGTCTATATCTGGGACAGTTTTCTATCTACAGTTCCAATTTTTGGTGAGTGGATACCCTACGGCGAGACGATGTGTCGCATACCAAAATGAAGGTCGAGGTCAGAGGTCAAAGGTGACTGGCCTAAAAAACAGGAAATCACTGAAGTGTTCGTATCCGGTCTATATCTGTGAACGTTTTCTATCCACAGTTGCAATTTTTTTGTGATTGGATACGCTAGGTCGAGACTATGTCATGTACCAAAATTGAGGTCGAGGTCAGAGGTCAAAGATCACTGTTGCCTAACATCAGGAAATCATTGATCATTTGCAGTTTTCTTTCTACAGTTCTAATTGTTGGTGAGTGGATGCCCTAGGGGGGAACGATGTGTTGCATACCAAATGTAGGTCGAGGTCAGAGGTCAAAAATCAGGAAGTCATTAAAAATTTCTATTTTTTTGTGAGTGGATTCAATAGGGGGAAATGAAGTGTCGCATAGCAAAAATTAGGTCAAGGTCGAAGGTCAAAGGTCACTGTGACCCAAAAATCAGAAAGTTATTAAAAATAACATTTTTTTTCTGTCAGTAGATGCATTAGGGGGACACGATGTGTCACCTACATGTACCAAAATGTAGGTGACGGTCAAAGGTCAAGGTCACTGTGACCCCAAAAATCGTGAAATTGTTAAAAATCATGATTTGTTTAGTTCATTGAGAAATTATGGGGAGCCGTTTTGTCATGAACCAAAATTTAGATCCAGTTCAATAGCCAAGGTCATTGTGCCCCAGAAACAAGGTCAAAGGCCAGTGTGACCTAAAATCACGAAATCATGAAAAATTACTATTTTTTGTGATTGGATTCAATGGGGGGAAATGAAGTATCACATGCCACGATGTGTCACATACCAAAATGTAGGTCAAGGTCACTGTGACCCCAAAATCGTGAAATTCTTAAAACTCATGATTGTTTTTGTGTCTGTTGAGAAATTACGGGGAGACGGTTTGTCATGTACCAAAATTTAGGTCAAGGTCAATAGTCAAGGTCACTGTGACTCCAGAATTAAGAAATCTTTGAAAATTACTTTCTTTTGTGTCAGCAGATACATCAGGGGGACATGATGTGTCACATACCAAAATGTAGGTCAAGGCCGAATGTCAAGGTCACTGTGACCCCCAAAATAATGAAATTCATAAAAATCATGATTTTTTTGTGTGTCCATTGATACATTGAGGGAAGACGATGTGTCGTGTACCAAAATTTAGGTCACGGTCAAAGATCAAGGTCGCTGTGACCCCAAAATAAAGAAATCATTAAAAGTCAAATATGCCTGTTGAAGACGGTCGTGTAATGCGATGTTGCATTCTGTCAGTAGATACATTAGAGGGACATGTGTTACATACCAAACTGTGGGTCAAAGGTCAAGGTCATTGTGACCCCAAAATCAAGAAATCATTAAAAGTCAAATATGCCTGTCGAAGACGGTCGTGTAATGCGATGTTGCATTCTGTCCATTCATTCATTAACATTTGTTGTCCATGCGATATCTCTAGTTTTAAGGTATGTATTGCTACTAAGCTAATATACCTTACTCGCATGGCAAAGAAGAGCCATACATTTTGAGATCAATTTGTCAAAGGTTAAGGTCACAGTCCCCCAAAGCTGAATCAAGTTTAGCTGGCTATATGTGTTAGGGTGGAATATTCAGAGATCTCTCCCCTCCATGTACATGTATATGGCATTTGCCATGTGGAGTTGAATCCCATGTTTGAAACAGCTACATTCAGTTAAACTGTTGTGAAATGAAAACCATACATTTACTAATTTAACGGGGAGAATGATCCTTTATGAACTTCATACCTGTTTATTAACTCAAGAACAAAGTTTTGCTTCATCAATTTCTTCTTCCTTCATGAAAAATTCTCTAGTCTGAAAGGAATCCATTTGCAGGAAAGCTAATATTTCCTTGTGTTTGACTATTGTCGATTTCAGTGTGGGATATGTGAGCTCTCGGCTCTTGCTTCAAGGTCAACTATGGTTACATTCTCAGAAGCACAAAATTGTAGACCTTTCTCTGGATTGCTAGCTACCAATTGGAATCAAGACTATTAAACAACCTTGAAATTTTGACCAATGTATATACGGGCGTATATTGAAGCCCCTTGGGCTCTTGTTTTTATTTATGTGTTCCTCCCCCCCCCAACTGCATGATTAACTAGTAACTAGATAGTAAATAGTATGTGATATGAAATAAAAAAAAGTGTTAATAGTTTAAAACTTTTGAAGAAATCTCACAAAAATATCACTATTCTGCTACCCCACATAGCCGGCAGTTTCAACAAATCATTCACTACTGTAATGGAACACCCTGAAGCACCCCCCCACCCATCTCTTCCCACACACACGGGAACACACCCCATGTCCCTAATATTCATTAACAGTATTGATGCGAAGAGAACTTGCTAACCTCAGACTCTGTTTTGTGGAAATGTGATCAGACATCAGATCCCTATTTCATAATATCAATATGGTAAATTGTCAATTCAGATGAAAAAAAAATCTAGAAGTTGTACTCCAATCCAATTCAGATGTGGGTGGACTGGGTCGGAGTTGGGGTCGTCGGATGGGTAGGGCCTTTACCATGGTTACTGCCAAAATGATTATCTTTGTGAAAAGATTGGCCTCATAAACTGCTGATTGTGAGAATTTTCTTTTGCATTCTGCTATTTTTCCAAGAATGCTCCTATCTGCGCGAACTCAGTCAAATAAAATCTCGACAGACAGATATGGACTAGACCATGCACATTCGAATGGTATGCTCTTGTGTTCCCACAGCAGATTTTCTGATATCCAGTTTTTAGTTTACCAAATGTTTCTCTGAACTCGACTTCTTTCAAACTGATATAAATATAGATAAATATAGACATCCTGAATTATCTTGGTAGCATTATCTGATTTTCTCAATGCCATGCTTTGATAGATGATTGTTATCGAGTTATATACTGTACTCATAGATACACAATTCTCATAGATACACAATTGAATCCTGATGAAGTGTGATCCCTCTTTTAATCTCATGAGTCATACACCAAATTAAAACTCTTTGTTGCATGAGTGGCTTTAATTTGGTGGGACAGGTTACTAAAGGACGTCACACCTTGCTGACCTGTACTATGGACCGACTTGGTAATTAACTTGGTGTCGTGTTACGTAAGATAAGATAACATTTATTTACCAAGATAAACAGCCTTTGCAGACCAGCAATACAGTCAACACACATAAATGAACATTTATAGAACATCAATAAACAAGTTGTGTTTATGGTAGAGGTACTGGGAAGCAGACATTCACTGTAATCTTAAGGTTTCACACATGATCAAATTCCTAGCCATGTTGATCAACAGACTCTTGGACTTGTTCCCCAGTATCATTTGCATTTGAGAAGATTTAACCAAATTATCGAAATGTGGACAAATTTTGTTCAGTATAGAAGTGAGCGGTGTCCACTGATTATGGTATTTCGGACAATTAAAATGAAATCATATTCATCTTCGACGACTTGTTGACTGCACTGTTTACAATATCGTGCTTGCCTATGATAGTGATGTCCGATCTAATAATTGTGCACTGTCGTAGATTGGTTTACGTGGATGAACATTAATGGATTAAAGATTAAAAAAATTACATTGTTATACGCCCGTCAAATTTGACGGGACGTATTATTATGGTATGGCGTCATCCGTACACCTGATCGGTACCATGTGTAGATGTGCACGCACTTTTTTCGGCCCGATTTGACGTCTTGAGTTACTCCCCTTGATTTTGGTCTGAAATCCTTGTATTTGGCACCTACTATCTTCATCAATGCAACTCGTCCCAGAGTTTTCAATGGATTTTTCTGAAATTTGGTACCGTACACATGATCGGTACCATGTGTAGATGTGCACCAACTTTTTTCGGCCCGATTCGACGTTTTCTTGAGTCACTCCCCTTGATTTTTGTCTGAAATCTGTTTATTTGGCACCTACTGTCTTCGACAAGGCAACTCGTCCCAGAGTTTTCAATGAATTCTTCTGAAATTTGGTACCGTACACATGATGAGTATCATGTGTAGATAGATGTGCATAAACTTTTTTTGAACCAATTCAACGCTTTCTTGAGTTATCCGCCCTTGATTTTAGTCTGGAATACTTTTATTTGGCACCTGCAGTCCTCGTCAACGAAACTCATCCTAGGGGTTTCATTGCATTCTTTTGAAATTAGGTACACATGATTGGTGCCGAGTGCACATGTGCACGAACTTTTTTCAAGTTGATTCAACAGTTTCTTGAGTTACTCCCCTTGATTTTGGTCTGAAATCTTTTATTTGCCACATACTGTCCTCGTGAATGCAACTCGTCTCAGACTTTTCGATGGATTCTTTTGAAATTTGGTATGTATGGTCGGTACCATGTGTAGATGTCCACAAACTGTTTTTGAGCTGATTCGACGTTTTCTTCAGTTACTCCCCTTGATTTTAGTCTGAAATCCTTGTATTTGGCACCTACTGTCATTTCGGCCCAATTCATCAGGCTGATGAGCTTACTTGTGCAGCTTATGCTAACAAAAATTTTGTTTTAAAGTTACTGATACATACATAAGCGCATAACCGGGGGTGGTGGAATATGCACCCCCGCAGAGTAAGAGTAACTGGAGTTCTACTTTCTCCTACAAATACCGCTCCAGGTCCTTATGTTGTTTATCGACTGTATTTTTTTTACGGGCATATTTTGGGTTCAATTGAACTCTTGTCTTATGTGGCGAGCTTTTCCGATGATACACAATTTCCTGCAAAGCCGAGGAGTTGTCACGTTGGTTTAAATCGAGAGACAATTCATGCATGTAACGGGACCATAATTTTACCATCAAAACATGTATTGCGAACAGATCTACATGGGATCACATGATATTTTTTCATTTGAATAGACGATTGCAAATACTGGTACTGATATTGTGAAACAGCATATCCAATATGTAATCACATCATTAGCACATGGTTACCAAACTATTCGCAATTGTTACAGATTCACAATATTTTGCAGTACATGTGTCATTTGGGTACATATATGTCCATGTCTTGTTTCTGTTATTGTTAATATGGTTTATAGACGACCAATAGCTCTCCAGAGCTAATGTTTTATGTTAAACACTCCCTCGTCTTTAAATAAAATTTACTTGAACTTGAATTTGATGTGTGTATGGCCAGAGAATGGGGGGTAGGGGGAGAATAGAGGCCCCGGGGAGTTAAAACTTCGGGTATTACGCTTCAGTGGTGATCGACCCTCCCTACATGTACCTCCATTTCTGCATACTCCAGTCGCATTAAGGTGGCTCCCTGGTTACAAGAATGAATGCTCTGCGCAGCTCTTTGCGCACCACAATTACCTCCCTTGTAATCGTACTCTTGTGAGTGAATGGCTAGAATGAGATACTTTGACAGGTATCATTTACGTTTCAATGGCTCGTTTTGGTAAGCGATTGATAAATTTTCCCTTGTGACGTCATGACGTCGAATGGCAAACTCTTTATTGGTGTGACATTTGTCGACGTCAGGACATCAGTCACGCCTTGATTTGTCTGAAAATTCCAAATGGCCGTGAGCCTCCTTTCATTCTCTTCCACCCCAGTAACACATTTCAGTTCCAGCATCGACCTACTCTGATTTTCTGATGGTAACACCACGCCACAATAACAATAATACGTCACTGTCGCTTTCTAAACCTATTTTCACACTACAGTATACATGCAGGAGAGAAGTAGGCCTTAGTTGTGTGACGAGTGGCAGTCCTCGGCTGGCAGTTCTCGGTCATGGTTTTCATTATTACTGTTTTTTTAGAAAGGATTCTGTGTGTGGGTACATTTTTCTCATGTAGCTGCTCTCGACCACCACTGAGCAAAAGTCTATTACAAAGTGAGATTGAGCTATTTTGAATGGTCACTGGGTGAAAGTTGTTCCTTTTGTAATCTCCCGCCGGACCCCGGTCGGGGGATATAGAATCGCTGTTTGTGTATCAGTGTTTGCGTGCGTCCAATTTTCAACCGAATGTATAATTGGGGAATAGCTTTCTTGCTATTGATTTTGAGGTCACTAGGTCAAAGTTCAAGGTGACATAGGCTAGAAAATCTGTAAAAAAAAAGAGGAAAATCTCCAGTTCCAGTTTATTAATTGGTACAAAACATTGGGTATATACTGACGGGGCAAAGAAGAAAGTTATTTTATGTTCAGGTCAAAAGGTCAAAGGTCAAGTTCACTCAATCCAGAGAACATGTAAAAAAAATGGAAAATCTCCTGTTTCATGCCCAGAATTAGTACAAAACTTGATATCACTTTCATATTTGGCAAAGAATAACCCTATTTACTTCGAGGTCAAAAAGTCAGAGGAAGGGCAAGGTCATCTAAACCAGAAAATGTGAAAAAAGTGAGAAATTGTGAACTCCAGTTCAGAGATGTGGATTTAGTATACCGGTACCCAAAACCCCAAAGTAATGGTTTTTAATATGACCAACTTTGGCCAAGAGTTATTGTCATCAGCAGCATCTGTTTTTCTATCCATCCCTCTGTCCATAGCCATTGTGGGGCACAATATCTCTTGAAGGAATATAACCAGGCTCTCCAAATTCATACAACAGCTGCCCTTGATTAGTCAGAAGCCCATGGATAATCACTGAACTTGACCTAATTTTAAAGGTCAAATTCTAGTTTTTGCAACATTCTTTGGATGATTATAGTTAGGTTATCCAAATTCATATCACACATGTAGCGGATGATGAACTTGAAGCCTACCCAAGTTGACTGACCTTGACCTATTTTACAAGGTCATTCTGTGTTTATTATGTTCTATCTTTATAGCCAGACTTTCCAAATTAATTCTATGCAGCTGGCAGTGATCCAGAAATAAGTTGAAGATGACTGACCTTGACCAATTTTTTTGACCTAAATAAGTAGTAGTATAGAAGGGCACAGAAGTCTGTCTGTCTGTCTACATGTAATTGTCTGTCTGTCTGATTGTCCATCCATCCGTCAGTATTTCTTGACAATGCAACTCATCCTACACTTTGGATATTTTTCACAGGATACTTGCTGGATATTACCCGCACAGTCTGAAGATGTGCATGTGCTCTTCCTGTTGATGGAGGATTTTTCCTTACTGAGTTGTTGCCTTTTACATTTTGAAATACTGTAGATTGAATGATATCATCTAGTCAACACAACGTGAGGGCGTGCGACGGGGATATTGCTGTGACCAGGCAATCCTACGACCAGACCATAAAAGATAATCAACGCTTGGGCATTCATCAGAAGCCAAGATTTGGCGACAACCAGAGGTCCCATACTTCCTAGGGTACTACCGAAGACCGGAGGAAACCGAAAAGACGACAAAACCATGGAAGAGAGCCAGTCCACACGAGACTGTGCCCTGGATATTCCTCGCGTCTTACATTTAGATAGGGATTTGTATACATATACAGATTTTATTCTATTCTCTTAAAGGTACCGGTAATGTATAACTTATAGAGTAGGGATCTTTATTCCAGAATTTGTACGCTACGCGATACTGAATCCTGTATTTCCAGAATACCTTTACTAGAATATATCTGAATGGTTATATTATAATACTCTGCTCTGTTGTGTCTTCCCTTATATGTGTTGTAATTCCTTTCCCACCTCCTTAATCCAGATAAGGTGACGGGCTGTATCGAACCCTTCTCGTTGGCAAGGATCAGTGCACGAGACGGTTCAATACAGCCTAACAATTTGTTGGCGACTAACTATATATAGGCCAGTGCACTTGTACATCCCATTACTACTGGAACGTTTATACCACTCGAGCATTTCACTACATATGTTGTCGGTCTGTGTACAGTATGTAATGTTTTGCCTGTATCACAGGGGTTACGAAATTGTGATACTGTACTGGGAGGTAATCCCCCATGACCTGGGTGCTGTCACTTCATATTGCAGTAAACAGTGCTCGAGCTCCGTTATTTATGTAATTCTGTGCCATAGAAACATATGCGACCGTGATTGTGTCGGTGTGACAATGTGTGTTCGGAATATAAATATATATTTCGGGAGTTGTGTTTGCCAGAGGCAATATGCCGGTGATGATCTGAGGGCCGCACTCCAAATGTTTACAGATCAACCAGGAAATTTACTGTACATCCGAGAGTTACAGGTGCATCCAAATGAAATTCAGCAAATAACCTGATGTAGACGGCCTAATTGAGGTTTAGCGAAGTAGTAGGAAGACCGCAAATTCTGGCCCGTTTTTGATGGTCCCAATGTTTTTTGTGGTATGGCGTGGTTCTGACATCACGATGACGTCACTTCCGGTCACGTGACATCCGAGTCAAAGGTCACATCCGGGTCACTATGATGTCAAGGTTTTGCACAGTGCCAGCTCAGCAAGAGCTACCTGTCCCTACATAAGACTGTGACAGTGAATCTTTGGGGAGTGGCCTGTATGGGGTATAGGGGTGGTCATTTTATTTTCTTGTAGATTTTACTATGGGATGTGGCATCTTCTTTTCTTCGTCCCGCGATGTAGAACATGATGAGAGGGGTCTCGAAGCCATGCGGTGAATTTTTTTGAGAAGTTCAGGTAGGCCTGGTCTGCTAGGTCCATACTGGCACAGTGGACAATGCTTGCCACACTGGTAAACCCAGTCATGGACAATTGCGGTATGGGTAGTGGTCCCTTGTTTTTCTTGTCTAGCCACGTAGAACACGATGGGAAGGGTTGCGAGGCCAGGCATTGAAATTTTGTTGAAAAGTGACTGTATGCATGCGCACTGGGCAGGCAGATTGGGGTAGACATTTTGGGGTCAAGGTGGATCCCTAGTGGTCTGATTGGGTCGAGTGAGGTGTCATCATGAAGCACTTGTGAGGGAGCATCCAACTGGATTGGTGTAACATGGAACGGATGTCATTCTGCTCATGCGCAGTGAAAAAGGGCCATTTTGGGGTCGAAGTGGGCCACTATTGGTCTAAATGGGTCATGGGAGGTGTCCAAGTGAAGCGCTCCTCTAGGGCGATCAAGTCATGGGTGGGTGCATGTAAAATTAGGATTGGCTTTGAACATATAAAATCCGGAAACACAAACTTTACTTCTAAAATAGGGAAAACCCTGATCAACCAGATCTAGAGGGGCTAATATCGGTCCCCAGCGGGTCCTGCCGAGAGAGGCAGGGTGGGTTAGTGGATGTATGTAAAGTTAGGATTGGGTTTGAACATATAAAAAACGGAACACGGACTTCACATCAAAAACCATGGGGAATCATCCGGGGATGTGGGTATGGTGCATCTGCATGGGGTGTCATTTTGAAGCTCTCGTGGCTCCGACTTAAGGGATGTCCACGTCATCTGTGACATCATCACCCTTAGTAGTAGAGAAAGCAGAAAGCCAGTATATTTGCCCTGTGATCTTTGTGGACAGTTTGACAGTAACGCCTTAACGCCCTGTGTAAACTCTTATCTTAATGCCTTAGCACCCTATCTGAACACCTTAATGCCCTAGTATTACGCCTTGACACCATGATGCAAACAGTTGGGGAAAATGGAAGATCAACACGTTCATAAGTGTTCATATGGTTTATTATCCTGTCCAGTACAACATGCTGGGGGATCTGCGTTGGGTATGTTTACAATTCAAGTATGCTCTTGTCCAATCAGAAGCCGCCATTTCAGAAAGTCAAATCTTTGTTCGGTGTGACCTAAGCATCGTCGGGCAGGCCAGGATATTGTTCAGGCAGCATGTCCTGAAACAGTTCGCGCATTCTGATAACATTTTATCCTCTTCTAAGTGGCGCTTGGTCTTCATGATGGGTCTGTGTGTGGGGTCGCCGTTCATTTCAAGCAGCAGCAGGCTATAACATTCATGGATCACCATGGCTGTTTTCCTGATGCAGGAGCGAATTTGGATGTATGCCTGTTGTAAGTTATCCTGTCCGGCGTCTTCGATTATCGCAGCATATCTATTAATAGCTTCATGCACAATACGGTCCCAAAAAGTAGGCTCTTCCTCTCTTCCTTGGGATGTAGGCTGACTATCTGAGGTCAAACTCTCCGTATCAGTAAATAGACTCAGCAGTCTCTGTTTCGGCATCAGTCGGTGGACTTTCAGCAGTCTATGTATCAGCATTCACCTCCGTGGACTCGTCGGACTAGGGATGGAAAGTCTTCTGATGTCGCATCATATCATAATGTCTGGTGAACGCGAGTTCGCACTCAGAGCATGTATAACCCATGTTGTCGGTTGAATGTCGACTGTGCATGTTTGGATATACACTTGCTTTTATAGACAGTACCACCCATCAATGCCCAGCTCAATGCTTCCACACCCTTCACCTGCCTCATCGCAGGGCCAACGGGTTCCGGCAAGACGCACTTCGTCAGGAAACTCCTCCACTACGCCGACAGCATCATTACCCCACCCATTGCCCGGGTCGTGTGGTGTTACGGAGAATGGCAAGCGGCGTATGCAGCAATGCGCCACATCACGTTCGGGAAAGCCTTACCCAACCTGGCCGATTTGGAACCGGGCACCTTGGTGGTCCTGGATGACCTCATGGCAGAGAAGGATGCGCGGGTCACCCAACTCTTTATCAAAGGCAGTCATCATCGCCGTCTCAGCATCATCTACATTGGGCAGAATCTGTTCAGTAAAAACAAAGAGCATCCAAATATCAGTTTAAATGCCCACTACCAGGTGGTGTTTAAAAACCCGAGAGATACCACTCAACCGCGGCACCTGACGTAAGGTACCTTCATTATACAAAGTTGGGAGAACGTGCTCGTCGAAAATGAAGTGTGACCACCACTTTCTCAATCTCAAATGCAATCGGTTGACTGGTATCGTCTCTAATATCGATGATGATGGGGCTAATATCGGTCTGACTGACCGGTAGATAAACGATGTGCTTGAAACTGTATTACATCACACACATCCATACTTTTTATGATCATGGACTGTTAGGGGTTAGATATCAGTCATTTAAAAAAACCTTATACTGGATAACCACGTATCACTGTGTTACATCACACACATCTATTCTATATATGGCCATGGACTGTTAGGGTTTAGATATCAGTCATTCAACAACCTTATAGTGGACAACAAGGTGTTACTGTGTCACATGACACATATCTATTCAGAATATGATAATGGACTGCTAGGGTTGGATATCGGTCATTTAACAGCCTCATACTGGACAACCAGGTATTACTTTGTTACCTCACACACATCTATTCAAAATATGGTCATGGACTGCTAGGTACATGCATCGATATCCTGTCGAGGTATGCGTGGATGGTACCCATCCGGACGAAAACGGGGGCGAATCTCATAGAGGCGTTCAATGAGATCTTCAAGACTTGGCGCAAACCCTTGTATTTGCAAACCGATGAAGTCACCGAATTCCTCAACAGACCATTCCAACAGTTTCTGAAAGCCAGGAAGGTCTTCTTTCACACGTACAACGAGATGAAGGCTTCCGTTGTGGAAAGGTTCAACTGGACATTCAAAGGCCGCATGTATAAATATTTCACGTACAAGAATACACGGTGGTACATTGATGTTCTCCCGAAACTTGTGAGTGGTTACAATCAAGCCTATCACCGGAGTATACAGAGAGCCCCCATTACTGTTACCAAATGCAACGAAGCCCAAATCAGGCGTACCTTGTACCCCATGCAATCGTAACGACGGCCGAAGTGTTCAAGATCGGGGACCCTGTACGCATCACTAAAGTCAAGGGTAAGTTCGAGAAGAGTTACCTGCCCAACTGGAGCGATGAGTACTTTCTGATTAAACGGCGCATACCACGACAACCGCAAGTCTAGGAACTGGAAGATCTTCAAGGGAAACCGTTGCAAGGGACATTTTACGAGCAAGAGTTACAGCCCGTGGTGAATACAAAGCAAGACTACTACACTGTGGAACGCATCCTGAAAACCGAGAAACGCCGAGGCAAGACGATGCACTTCGTGAAATGGCAAGGCTGGCCCAATTCCTTCAATTCCTGGGTCGTGGCCAACCAGATGAAACTACTATAAAACCAGACACCACCGCCGTCATCCTTCATTCCCTGCAACCGTCTCTGAACACAGCATCTCCAAAAACGCGCAGAGCACAAGTGGGCCTCATAATGATATTGCTAATCCTGCTGGGCGTATTGCATGGAGATGTGTTTGACGACATAGCCTATCTCAATTCCACCTAGGACACCCGCCCTGAGTGCCAGTCAGACCAATCTACAGACCGCCTCTATGCCAGTCAAACCTCATCCAGTGACCACTACCTCACCGCGTGTACAACCCAGGTCAACACCTACACCAAGTACTGCAACCCTCTCTGACCACCCACAGTGAACACACGTCGACAACCATACCAAAGCTTGATGCACCGACGACCCCGGTTCACTCCTACCAAATTTACAACAGCGGGTTACCACGACAGCAGATACTCCTCCAACCATGGACCCCCGGTAGCAGCACCCCTTCACCTGCTTCATTGCGGGGCCGATGGGTTCCGGCAAGATGCACTTCGTCAGGAAACCCCTCCACTACGCCGACAGCATGATTACCCAACCCACTGCCCGGGTCGTGTGCTGTTACGGAGAATGGCAAGCGTCGTATGCAGCAATGCACCACATCACGTTCGTGAAAGGTTTACCCAACCTGGCCGATTTGGAACCGGACACCTTGGTGGTCCTGGATGATTTCATGGCAGATGCGGATGCGCGGGTCACCCAACTCTTTACCAAAGGCAGTCATCATCGCCGTCTCAGCATCATCTACATTGTGCAGAATCTGTTCAGTAAAAACAAAGAGCATCGAAATATCAGTTTAAATGCCCACTACCTGGTGGTGTTTAAAACACCGAGAGATACCTCTCAACTGTGGGACCTGACGTATGGTACCTTCATTATATACATTATACACACTTTCCCAATGTCGAATGCAATCGGTTGACCGGTATCGTCTCATATCGATGATGATGGAGCTAATATCGGTCTGACCAACCGGTAGATATATATGACCATGGATTGTTAGGGGTTAGATATCGATCATTTAACAACCTTATACTGGACAACAACGTATTACTGTGTTACATCACACACATCCATACTATATATGGCCATGGACTGTTAGGGGTTCTATATCAGTCATTCAACAGCCTCCTACAGGACAGCCACGTATTACATGTGTTACATCACACACATCCATACTATATATGACCATGGACTGTTAGGGGTCAGATATCAGTCATTTAACAGTCTCATGTTGGACAACCACGTTTCACTGTGTTACATGACACAAATCCATACTATATATGGTCATGGACTGTTAGGGGGTAGATATCAGTTACTTAACAACCTTATACTGGACAACCACGTATCACTGTTACATCACACACATCCATACTATATATGGCCATGGATTGTTAGGGGTTAAATATCAGTCATTTAACAACCTTATACTGGACAACCACGTATTACCGTGTTACTTCACACACATCTATTCTATATATGACCATGATCGGCTACGGTTAGATATCAGTCATTTCACAGCCTCACACTGGGCAACCAGGTATTACTATGTCATATCACACAGATCTATACTATATATGACCTAGACTGGATCCAGCCCCTGTTTCATAATGTATTTTAAACGGGAAACAAGAGGAAGTAACTCTGCCTATTAAGAAATGCTTGAAACAGGGACTGGACGGAACGTCACAAGGGAGCTAACTTTGCAAGAAAAAATGCACAATATACTGTGCATTTTTTGTCACCCATGAAAACTCCGTATTCTGACCCCGCTCCCAACTCAAAGGATTTGATTGGTTCGTTCACATACGCACGCTGGAAGCAATGCGTTCATGTGACGTCAACAATGAGAATGACGTTACTACCATGACCTCAACAATGGGAATGACGTTACTGCCGAGACGTCACAATATGCCGTTAGAATGAAATTGATACAAATATTGCGACCGAAGGTAAAAACATGTCAATCGTCCAGACTAACCACGCCTCCAGATGGAATCTTTACACGACGAAACCCATCAAATCGTCCAGTCTCTATTTTAAAAATATTTTTTTCTTCTTTTTTTTTTCTTCTTTTTTTCTCATTCTATTTATTAAAGATCATTTTATTATTAATAATAGTACATATGAAATAGAGACTCATCCAGTCTATATATGACCATGAACTGTTACTGTTAGATATCAGTCATTTAACAGCCTCATACTGGACAACCAGGTTTTACTGTGTTACATTACACACATCTATACTACATATGGCCATGGACTGTTAGGGGTTAGATATAAGTCATTGAACAACCTTATGCTGGACAACCACGTATTACTTAATTACATCACACACATCTATGCTATATATGATCATGGACTCTTTAGGGGTTAGATAGCAGTCATTTTAACAACCTTATACAGGGCAACCAGGTATCACTGTATCGCATCACACCGATCTACTTTAGATGATCATGTACTGTTAGGGGTCAGCTATCAGTCATTTAACAACCGTATACTGGACAACCACGTATTATCGTGTTACAGCGACACAGCTCATCAATTACCAATATACGAGTTGTCAGCATTTCCATCATAGCTCTCTAGATTAGTATCTAAGACCGCTTATGCCGGTGCTAGGGGCCGTGTGGTCATGTCATCCAAGTTGCCAGATGGACAGGTACAATAAAAGCGTATCTGAGATACAACACATATCACGAATCGTTAGAGTCTTGGTATGTGCTTTAGAATAGGTTAACCAGAAGACTATACTGTGAGGGCATGTGACTCTGTCAGTATGTCGCCACCTCTTCCAACTTCCCTTATATGCGTTGTAATTTTTACCTGTATATGGCGAGATTCTGCTGGTGGACGTTTCGTCCCCCAGGCCCTTCCTCTATGCAGATCTTTTGATCTTTGATAGATCTTGTCATTGTGGGAAGTTGATGCTGGGTCGACATCGGGCCTCACAGACTGGTCTTTTGTGTTAAATGCCGTCATTTTCATCTGGCGAAGATACAGCTCAACAATCCCCAGTGTACGAGCTGTCACAGCGACACAGCTCACAAATTGGTATATACGAGTTGTCAGAACATTTCCATCATAGCTCTCTAGATTTGTATCTAATACCGCTTATGCCGGTGCTAGGGGCCGTGTGGTCATGTCATCCAAGTTGCCACATGAACAGGTACAATAAAAGCGTACCTGAGATACAACACATATCACGAATGTTCTTTATAATAGGTTAACCAGAAGACTATACTGTGAAGTCATGTGACTCTGTCAGTATGTCGGCACCTCTTTCCACTTCCCTTATATGCGTTGTAACATTACACACATCCATAATATATATGGCAATGGACTGTTAGGGGTTAGATATCAGTCATTTTACAGCCCCCTACAGGACAGCCAAGTAGTACTGGTTACATCACACACATCCATACTATATATGGCCATGGACTGTTAGGGGTCAGATATCAGTCAATTAACAGCCTCATACTGGACAACCAGGTATTACTGTGTTACATTACACACATCCATACTATATATGATCATGCACTCTTAGGGGTCAGATATCAGTCATTTAACAGCCTTGTACTGGAAAATCACGTAGCACTGTGTTACATTACACACATCCATACTATATATGATCATGCACTCTTAGGGATTAGATATCAGTCATTTAACAACCTTGTACTGGACAATCACGTGTTACTTTGTCACATCACACAGATCTACTATGTATGATTATGGTCTGTTAGAGGTCAGATATCGATCATTTAACAGCCTCATACTGGACAACCAGGTATTACTGTGTCACATCACACACATCTATACTATATATGACCATGGATTGTTAGGGGTTAGATCTGAGTCATTTAACAACCTTATACTGGACAAGGTGTTACTGTGTTACGTCACATACACATCTATTCTATATATGATCATGGACTGTTAGGGTTAGATATCAGTCATTTAAGAACCTTATACTGGACAGCCACGTATTACTGTGTCACATCACACACATCTATTCTATATATGATCACGGACAGTTAGGGTTAGATATCAGTCATTTAATAACGTTATACTGTGTTACATCACACACATCTATACTATATACGGCCATGAACTGTAAGGGGTTAGATGTCATTCAACAACATTATACTGCAAAACCATGTATCACTGTTACATCACGCACATCTAAGTATACTATACTGCAATACCTCATCAGGACCTCATTCACCTCATTTTCATTAATAGTATCTGTGTTCAAGAAAACTGATCGTATGTTGGAAGCCATAAAGCACTCTTTAGCTCTACTACATACAAGAGATATCATTCATGGCATGTGTCTTTATTTATCGAGTTACTTGAACTTCTCATTAAAGATATCTGTGTGAAATTTGGCAACACAATATATCAACAGCATATAGGTATTCCAATGGGTACTAATTGTGCACCCCTGTTGGCTGACCTATATATGTTCTCTCATAAATATGACTATATGCAGGCGCTTTCAAAAACCGATCCATTCAAAGCCCGTTCCTTCTCATTCACCAAACGCTATATAGACGATCTCCTCGCGGTGGATAATCGCTATATAAATGACGCAGTGAAGGATATATATCCACCTTCACTGGATTTGAAGGAAACTACAGATAGCCCTACATGCACATTATATTTAGACCTATATCTCTGCAAAAGTGAAGCGGGCCTTCTCTCTCGTTGACTGTGTGACATAAGAGATGATTACAATTTCGACACCGTAAACTATTCCTTTATGGAGAGTACTTGCATATGGCGTATACATATCTCGCCTAGTAGCATTAGCTAGATCCTGTGTTAAATGTGAAGATTTTAATCAGCGTCACAAAACATTGTTGCAGAAACTTATAAAACAGGGCTATACCCCAAAGCGCCTCCACTCAAAGTTTCTAGAATTTGGCGCTACATATCGCATGCTGATAGCAAAATATGAGTATGGCGTGCAAGATCTATGGGGTTACGTTTCGTAGCTTGATCTGGGACTAGATGCCGTATGAAGCCATGTACTTCAAGATCCTCATGGTGCTCATATGAACAGCCACAATCAAATCGTGACTGAGCTACATCATTTTTTAGATGACGACTTTACAACGAATATTATCAGTGATACGGATTTGAAAGTTTTGGAACATCATGATGTCTTGCCGGCGTCAGTGAAAACTGTTGACCGCTTCTCTCTTGTAGGAAACTAGACTATGTTTATGTATACTATGATTGTCCTTTTGAATTTGGTGCTAATACTCTTATATGGAATGGGTCTTTCGATTGTAGATGCGGATATTATTTAATGGACGATGGCTGAATTATGAATAACGGACCAGACTCTTGTAATATGGCCATGGACTGTTACATAACACACATCTATACTTTTTATGATCATGGATTGTTAGGGGTAAGATATCAATCATTTAACAACCAGATACTGGACAACCACGTATTACTGTGTTACATCACAGAGATCTATACTATATATGATCATGGACTGATGGTGGTTATTTATATCGGTCACTTGGCAGCCTCATACTAGAGAACCAGGCATTACTATTACAACGCATATAAGGGAACTGGGAAGAGGTGCCGATATACTCACATTGCCACATGACATCTGCTATATTTAGCACTCTAGCACTTTAGTACTCTATGAAACAAGCCTATGTTTATGTATACTATGATTGTCTTTTTGAATTTGGTGCTAATACTGTTATATGGAATATGGAATAGGTCTTTGGATTATGGACGCGGATATTCTCTAATGGACGACGGCTGAATTATGAATGACGGACTAGACGCTTGTAATCACAGTATAGTCTTCTGGTTAACCTATTATAAAGCACATACCAAGAATCTAACGATTCGTGATATATGTTGTATCTCAGGTACGCTTTTATTATACCTTTTCATGTGACAACTTGAATGACATAACCACACGGCCCCTAGCACCGGCATAGGCGGTACTAGACACAAATCAAGAGAGCTATGATAGAAATGCTCTGACAAAGTTCTCGTATATTGGTAATTGGGGAGCTGTGTCGCTGTGACAGTTCATACCTTGGGAATTGGTGAGCTGTATTGTCGTCAAATGAAAATGACGGCGTTTAACACAGAAGACGTCTGTATGGCCCGATGTCGACCCAGCATCAACTTCCCACAATGCCATCAAATATCAAAGACCAAAATCTATCTTCAAGTTGGGTTTAGACTCGTTTTTGGTGTATATAGATAGAAGAGTAGCACGTCTGCTGGATGACAATACAAAACTCCCTAAACCTTGCTATGTTTTCGACGTACACTCGAAAAACCTCTAATACGCAATGTTACGTAAGACGTCCAGGCAGTTTGAAGAAAAATTGACTTCCATAGAGCCAAATATAAAGCTTAATTTGGCTCTTCTACATGTATTTTGAGCAGAAATAGATAGATAGATGAACAAAGGTCTTAAATAGAAATACTGCAAGTAGCTTTGCTGTTTTTGCACACCTGGTTCTACCCTAACATAGTGATAATATCCTGAAATTTGAAAACAATTGGTTGGATATTAACACCAGCAAAGGAAGAAAGGAAAGGTCAAATTGAAAAGTAAAATTTCGCAGTTGTTGTTGAACTATGGGGCTACGTTTCGTAACATGTGTCTAATTCCGCTTAACCCGGGGCTAGGGGCCGTATGAGCCCATGTACTTCAAGATCCTCATGGTACTCATATGAACAGTCACAATCAAAGCGTGACTGAGGTACATCATTTTAGATGACGACTCTATAACGAATATTATGGATTAAGAATACTGATCAGCGATACGGATTTGATATTTTGGAACATCATGATGTCTTGCCGGCATCATTGAAAACTATTGACCGCTTCTCTCTTGCAGGAAACAAGCCTATGTTTATGTATACTTTGTCTTTTTGAATTTGGTGCTAATACTGTTATATGGAAATGGAATAGGTCTTTGGATTATGGACGCGGATATTCTCTAAAGGACGACGGCTGGATTATGAATGACGGACTAGACGCTTGTAATTCAGGATGAAATCCGCATGGTCGGATGTACTTAGTACCGAAGTTGGGTAAAATTCATAGAAAAACTGCGAAATTAGACTTTTTAACATAGGTGAATGCAATTCCACCATAGATAAACATTGAATTCAGCAAAACCTTTGAATGTAAATGATCTACACCCAATTTAGAACTAGTGTGCCAAATTTGGGGTGGGTTGAAGCAAAATTGGATTATTTACAGGGAAATATAATGCATATTTTGCATCATTTACATGTATTTTGAGAGAAAAAGGCTAGATAGATGACCAAAGGCATTACATATAAGTATTGCAAGCAGGCTATCGATTTTGGTACACCTGATCCTACCACTAACAGAGTAATTATATCCTGAAATTTGAGAAGAATTGGTTGGATATTAACACCAGCAGAGCAAAAAGGAAAGGTCAAATTGTAGGACTGAAAATATGCATTTCCTCTTAAGTTGGTATAGATAAATTAAATTGAGTCAGAGAAATGATATGAAATTCAGCAAAATCTTTTACTGTGAATGTTATACAATTAATTTAAAACTAGACTGTGAAATTTGGGGCAGTTTGAAGCAAAATTGGCTTATCTAGAGCCAAATATAAAGCTGAATTTGACTCTTATACATGTATTTTGAGCAGAAAAAAGGTAGATAGATGAACAAAGATCATAAATAGAAATATTGCAAGTAGGTTTGCCATTTTAGCACACCTCATTCTACCCTAAAATAGTGATTATATCCTGAAATTTGAAAAGAATTGGTTGGACATTAACACCAGCAGAGTAAAAAAGGAAAGGCCAAATTGTAGGACTGAAAATATGCATTTTCCCTTAAGTTGATATAGATAAATTAAATTGAGTCAGAGAAATGATATGAAATTCAGCAAAATCTTTTACTGTGAATGTTGTACAATGAATTTAAAACTAGACTGTAAAATTTGGGGCAGTTTGAAACAGAATTGGCTTCTATAGAGCCAAATATAAAGCTTAATTAATTTAATAATAATAATAATAATAATAATACTTTATTTCATGAGGGAGATCAATTTGGCTCTTCTACATGTATTTTGAGCTGAAAAAGGTAGATAGATGAACAAAGATCTTAAATAGAAATACTGCAAGTAGGTTTGCTGTTTTTGCACACCTTGTTCTACCCTAACATAGTGATAATATCCTGAAATTTGAAAACAATTGGTTGGATATTAACACCAGCAAAGCAAGAAAGGAAAGCTCAAATTGAAAAGTAAAATTTCGCAGTTGTCATTGAATTCTCACCAATCTTTGAGACCGAGTACTTTCGACCATACTGATTTCAAATCTGCAAACCGTTTTGCAAAATTCATATTAGTTTTAGAGTTATGGCCGTTTGAATGTCGAGTTTTGGCCAATTTTAATAACTTCAAAAAATCATATAAAAACACCTATGAAGAATTTTGGAATACCGTTTGGTTGAAAGCGTTTGTATTTTTTCATAGTATTTTTGACATATTTTTATATATCGGTATCTAAAGTTCGATTTTCGACATCTCCTGTCAAGGCGACCTATGTTTTCATAGGAACGAAAAGCGTACGACTTCTGTATTTCGTACATAAGATCTACAAAACCTAGAAACCTCCGGTTTTTTGCCTTGTATTCGTTAGTTCAAGGTCCAGGCTGCTGGAAATGGGTCACCAGGGCCCTGGCATGGAAAAATTGACGCAGCTAGACTCGAAAATTTCAGGTACACTGTTTAGTGAAAACGACTTTTGCAAATGTGCAAATTGTTTTCGCGAAACCGTGAACACCGAGGTCAGTCTAAAGTATTATTGGGGTCGATTATCACGTACCCAAGGTCAGAATTGACATTGACCTTGACCTTGACTTTGAAATCGAGTATCGAACATTTGAGTATGAATTTGACCTTGTCGGAAGGTCACAAGATATGGGCGGACGACCTTGGCCTTTTGATACATGATGACTCAAGTGACCTGTGCGTTGACGTATGACATTGACCTTGACCGTTGACCTCGAACTGAAAAGTGCGATAGTACAATCAAAATGCACTAATGCCAATTTTGAGGTTGGGTCAAAGCTCAAGGTCAAGGTCACAGATTAACGCACAGGTCACGGGGTCATTACATATCAAAAGGCCAAGGTCGTCCACCCATATCTTGTGACCTTACAACAAGGTCAAAGTCGTACTCAAATATTCAATACTCGATTTTAAGGTCAATGTCAAGGTCAAGTTCAATTCTGACATTGGATTCGTGATTAGCAACCTCGATAATACTTTATGATGACCCCGGTGTTCACTGTTTCTCGAAAACAATTTGCGCATTTGCAAAAGTCGTTTCAATGAACAGTGTACCTGAAATTTTCGAGTGTAGTTGCGTTAAATTTTTGATGCCAGTGCCCTAGTGACCCATTTCCAGCAGCCAAGATCTAGGACTAACGAATACAAGGCAAAACACCTGAAGTTTCAATGTTTTGTAGATCTGATGCACGAAATACAGACGTTGTGTCCTTTTCTTTCTTACAAAACATAGGTCGCCTTGACGAGAGATGTCGAAATCGAACTTTTAGATAACAATATATAAAAATATGCTTAAAATACTACAAAAAATACAAACACTATCAAGCGAACAGTTTTTCGGAATCCTTTATAGCCTTTTTTATATGATTTTTGGAAGTTATTAAAATTGGCCAAAGCGCGACTTTCAAAGGGCCATAACTTCAAAAGTAATGCGAATTTTGCAAAATGGTTTTCAGGATGAAATCCGCATGGTCGGATGTACTTAGTACCGAAGTTGGGTAAAATTCATAGAAAAACTGCGAAATTAGACTTTTTGACATAGGTGAATGCAATTCTACCCTAGATAAAAATTGAATTCAGCAAAACCTTTGAATGTAAATGATCTACACCCAATTTAGAACTAGTGTGCCAAATTTGGGGAGGATTGAAGCAAAATTGGATTATTTACAAGGAAATATAATGCATATTTTGCATCATTTACATGTATTTTGAGGGGAAAAGGCTAGATAGATGACCAAAGGCATTACATATAAGTATTCCAAGCAGGCTATTGATTTTGGCACACCTGATCCTACACTAACAGAGTGATTATATCCTGAAATTTGAGAAGAATTGGTTGGATATTAACACCAGCAGAGCAAATAGGAAATGTCAAATTGTAGGACTGAAAATATGCATTTCCTCTTAAGTTGATATAGATAAATTAAATTGAGTCAGAGAAATGATATGAAATTCAGCAAAATCTTTTACTGTGAATGTTATACAATTAATTTAAAACTAGACTGTAAAATTTGGGGCAGTTTGAAGCAAAATTGGCTTTTCTAGAGCCAAATATAAAGCTTAATTTGGCTCTTCTACATGTATTTTGAGCTGAAAAAGGTAGATAGATGAACAAAGATCTTAAATAGAAATATTGCAAGTAGGTTTGCCATTTTTTCACACCTGATTCTACCCTAACATAGTGATTACATCCTAAAATTTTAAAAGAATTGGTTGGATACTAACACCAGCAGAGCAAAAAAGGAAACGCCAAATTGTAGGACTGAAAATATGCATTTTCTCTTAAGTTGATATAGATGAATGAAATTGAGTCAGAGAAATGATATGAAATTCAGCAAAATATTTTACTGTGAATGTTATACAAATAATTTAAAACTAGACTGTAAAATTTGGGGCAGTTTGAAGCAAAATTGGCTTCTCTAGAGCCAAATATATAGCTGAATTTGACTCTTATACATGTATTTTGAGCAGAAAAAAGGTAGATAGATGAACAAAGATCATAAATAGAAATATTGCAAGTAGGTTTGCCATTTTAGCACACCTCATTCTACCCTAACATAGTGATTACATCCTGAAATTTGAAAAGAATTGGTTGGATATTAACACCAGCAAAGCAAGAAAGGAAAGGTCAAATTGTAGGACTGAAAATATGCATTTTCCCTGAAGTTGATATAGATAAATTAAATTGAGTCAGAGAAATGATATGAAATTCAGCAAAATCTTTTGCTGTGAATGTTGTACAATGAATTTAAAACTAGACTGTAAAACTTGGGGCAGTTTGAAACAGAATTGGCTTCTATAGAGCCAAATATAAAGCTTAATTTGGCTCTTCTACATGTATTTTGAGCTGAAAAAGGTAGATAGATGAACAAAGATCTTAAATAGAAATACTGCAAGTAGGTTTGCTGTTTTTGCACACCTTGTTCTACCCTAACATAGTGATAATATCCTGAAATTTGAAAACAATTGTTTGGATATTAACACCAGCAAAGCAAGAAAAGAAAGCTCAAATTGGAAAGTAAAATTTCGCAGTTGTTGTTGAATTCTCACCAATCTTTGGGACCAAGTACTTTCGACCATACTGATTTCAAATCTGCAAACCGTTTTGCAAAATTCATATTAGTTTTAGAGTTATGGCCGTTTGAATGTCGAGTTTTGGCCAATTTTAATAACTTCAAAAAATCATATAAAAACACCTATGAAGAATTTTGGAATACCGTTTGGTTGAAAGCGTTTGTATTTTTTCATAGTATTTTTGACATATTTTTATATATCGGTATCTAAAGTTCGATTTTCGACATCTCCTGTCAAGGCGACCTATGTTTTCATAGGAACGAAAAGCGTACGACTTCTGTATTTCGTACATAAGATCTACAAAACCTAGAAACCTCCGGTTTTTTGCCTTGTATTCGTTAGTTCAAGGTCCAGGCTGCTGGAAATGGGTCACCAGGGCCCTGTCATGGAAAAATTGATGCAGCTAGACTCGAAAATTTCAGGTACACTGTTTAGTGAAAACGACTTTTGCAAATGTGCAAATTGTTTTCGCGAAACCGTGAACACCGAGGTCAGTCTAAAGTATTATTGGGGTCACTGATCACGAACCCAAGGTCAGAATTGACCTTGACCTTGACCTTGACTTTGAAATCGAGTATCGAACATTTGAGTATGAATTTGACCTTGTCGGAAGGTCACAAGATATGGGCGGACGACCTTGGCCTTTTGATACATGATGACTCAAGTGACCTGTGCGTTGACGTATGACATTGACCTTGACCTTTGACCTCGGACTGAAAAGTGCGATAGTACAATCAAAATGCACTAATGCCAATTTTGAGTTTGGGTCAAAGCTCAAGGTCAAGGTCACAGATTAACGCACAGGTCACGGGGTCATTACATATCAAAAGGCCAAGGTCGTCCACCCATATCTTGTGACCTTACAACAAGGTCAAAGTCGTACTCAAATATTCAATACTCGATTTTAAGGTCAATGTCAAGGTCAAGTTCAATTCTGACATTGGATTCGTGATTAGCAACCTCGATAATACTTTCTGATGACCCCTGTTATCACTGTTTCTCGAAAACAATTTGCACATTTGCAAAAGTCGTTTCAATGAACAGTGTACCTGAAATTTTCGAGTGTAGTTGCGTTAAATTTTTGATGCCAGTGCCCTAGTGACCCATTTCCAGCAGCCAAGATCTAGGACTAACGAATACAAGGCAAAACACCTGAGGTTTCAATGTTTTGTAGATCTGATGCACGAAATACAGACGTTGTGTCCTTTTCTTTCTTACAAAACATAGGTCGCCTTGACGAGAGATGTCGAAATCGAACTTTTAGATAACAATATATAAAAATATGCTTAAAATACTACAAAAAATACAAACACTATCAAGCGAACAGTTTTTCGGAATCCTTTATAGCTTTTTTTATATGATTTTTTGAAGTTATTAAAATTGGCCAAAGCGCGACTTTCAAAGGGCCATAACTCCAAAAGTAATGCGAATTTTGCAAAATGGTTTTCAGGATGAAATCCGCATGGTCGGATGTACTTAGTACCGAAGTTGGGTAAAATTCATAGAAAAACTGCGAAATTAGACTTTTTGACATAGGTGAATGCAATTCCACCATAGATAAAAATTGAATTCTGCAAAACCTTTGAATGTAAATGATCTACACCCAATTTAGAACTAGTGTGCCAAATTTGGGGAGGATTGAAGCAAAATTGGATTATTTACAGGGAAATATAATGCATATTTTGCATCATTTACATGTATTTTGAGGGAAAAAGGCTAGATAGATGACCAAAGGCATTACATATAAGTATTGCAAGCAGGCTATCGATTTTGGCACACCTGATCCTACACTAACAGAGTGATTATATCCTGAAATTTGAGAAGAATTGGTTGAATATTAACACCAGCAGAGCAAAAAGGAAATGTCAAATTGTAGGACTGAACTTGAAATATGCATTTCCTCTTAAGTTGGTATAGATAAATTAAATTGAGTCAGAGAAATGATATGAAATTCAGCAAAATCTTTTACTGTGAATGTTATACAATTAATTTAAAACTAGACTGTAAAATTTGGGGCAGTTTGAGCTGAAAAAGGTAGATAGATGAACAAAGATCTTAAATAGAAATACTGCAAGTAGCTTTGCTGTTTTTGCACACCTTGTTCTACCCTAACATAGTGATAATATCATGAAATTTGAAAACAATTGGTTGGATATTAATACCAGCAAAGCAAGAAAGGAAAGCTCAAATTGAAAAGTAAAATTTCGCAGTTGTTGTTGAATTCTCACCAATCTTTGGGACCAAGTACTTTCGACCATACTGATTTCAAATCTGCAAATTCATATTAGTTTTTGAGTTATGGCCCTTTTGAATGGCCCTTTGAATGGTCAATTTTAATAACTTCAAAAAATCATATAAAAACACCTATGAAGAATTTTGGAATACCGTTTGGTTGAAAGCGTTTGTATTTTTTCATAGTATATTTGACATATTTTTATATATCGGTATCTAAAGTTCGATTTTCGACATCTCCTGTCAAGACGACCTATGTTTTCATAGGAACGAAAAGCGTACGACTTCTGTATTTCGTACATAAGATCTACAAAACCTAGAAACCTCCGGTTTTTTGCCTTGTATCCGTTAGTTCAAGATCCAGGCTGCTGGAAATGGGTCACCAGGGCCCTGTCATGGAAAAATTGATGCAGCTAGACTCGAAAATTTCAGGTACACTGTTTAGTGAAAACGACTTTTGCAAATGTGCAAATTGTTTTCGCGAAACCGTGAACACCGAGGTCAGTCTAAAGTATTATTGGGGTCGCTTATCACGAACCCAAGGTCAGAATTGACCTTGACCTTGACCTTGACTTTGAAATCGAGTATCGAACATTTGAGTATGAATTTGACCTTGTCGGAAGGTCACAAGATATGGGCGGACGACCTTGGCCTTTTGATACATGATGACTCAGTGACCTGTGCGTTGACGTATGACATTGACCTTGACCTTTGACCTCGGACTAAAAAGTGCGATAGTACAATCAAAATGCACTAATGCAAATTTTGAGGTTGGGTCAAAGCTCAAGGTCAAGGTCACAGATGTAACGGGGTAATTACATATCACATTTGCAAAAGTCGTTTCAACTGACCTTGTCGTTTCAAAATAATGGCGCTTTGAATGTCGAGGTTTGGCCAATTTTAGTAACTTCAAAAAATCGTATAAAAAAACCTATAAAGAATTTTGGAATACCGTTTGGTTGAAAGCGTTTGTATTTTTTCATAGTATTTTTTGACATATTTTTATATATCGGTATCAAAAAGTTCGATTTTCGACATCTCCTGTCAAGGCGACCTTGAAATCGTGTATCGAACATTTGAGTATGATTTGGACCTTGTCGGGAGGTCACAAGATATGAGCGGACAACCTTGGCCTTTTGATATGTGATGACCCCGTGACCTGTGCGTTTACCTATGACATTGACCTTGACCTTTGACCTTTGACCTTCGATAGCACAACCAAAATGCACTAATGCAAATTTTGAGGTTGGGTCAAAGCTCAAGGTCCAGGTCACAGATCAACGCACAGGTCACGGGTCATTACATGTCCAAAGTCCACGGTCATCTGCCCATATCTTGTGACCTTCCGACAAGGTCAAAGTCATACGCAAATGACTGATATCTGAACCCTAACAGTCCGTGATTTTTTTAGCAGATCTTTGTGATGTGACACAGTAATACCTCGTTGTCCAGTATTAGGCTGTTAAATGACTAATAGATAACCTCTAAGAGTTCATGTTCATATAATGTAGGCCTAGACCTGTGTGATATGACACAGTAATACGTGGTTGTCCAGCATAAGGCTGCTAAATGACTGATACCTGATCTCTAACAGCCCATTATCATATATAGTAGATCTATCTGTGTTATGTGAAAGTAATATCTGGTTGTCCCGTATGAGACTGTAAAATGACTGATATCTGACCCCTTACAGTCCATGATCATAAATAGTATGGATCTGTGTGATGTAACACAGTAATACGTGATTGTCCATTGTAAGGTTGTTAAATGACTGATATATAACACTAACAGACCTTGGCCATGTATATGACACAGTAATACCTATTTGTCCAGTATAAGGCTGTTAAATGACTGTTTTCTGACCCCTAACAGTCCATGATCATGCAAAGTAGATCTGTGTGATGTGACGCAGAAATACGTGGTTGTCCATAATAAGGTTGTTACTTGACCGATAGCTAAACCTCTGTGCATGTCGCTCGTTTATTGTTTTGGGTGGAAATTTTAAGCCGTACGACGTCGGGTATTACAGGTTAGTTTTCCTGGATATTCTTGCATTTCCCAGTTTACCCCATGTTGAGGCGTTTACTTAATCAGCTGATCTGTCATCACCGCTCCCGAGCTAGCCAACTAATTCCGCTTGAGCCAGTGATAGATGCCGTGTGGATATTTTATTGTCTCACATAAACACCTGCAATAAAAGCGCGGCTGAGATGCTAAGGCTACTTCCGAGAATCCACCGAATTCTCGGGTCTGAATATTGGGTGTCTGAATATTGGGTGTCGACGAATGCTTTCCAGTAGAGACATATGGTTGTTGTTTAGTCGCCAGACATCCTTAATTTTTCCCACCTCTTGCTTATCGCTCCAATTCCATGATCATATATATTATAGATTTGCGTGATGTGACATAGTAATCCCTGGTCCTCTAGTATGAGGCTGTTAAATGATCGATATATAACCACTATCAGTCCATGATTATATATAGTATAGATCTGTGTGATGTAACACAGTTATACGTGTTTGTCCAGTATCTGGTTGTTATATGATTGATATCTAACCCCTAACAGTCCATGATCATACAAAGCATAGATGTGTGTGATGTAACTTATACGTGATTGTCCAGTATCAGGTTGTTAAATCACTGATATCTAACCCTAACCGTCCATGGTCGTATACGGTATAGATGTCTGTGATTTACGTAGTTATACGTGGTTGTCCAGTATAAGGTTGTTAAATGACTGATATCTAACCCGTAACAGTCCATGGCCATATATAGTATAGATGTGTGTGATGTAACAAAGTAATACGTGGATGCCCAGCATAAGGTTGTTAACCCTATCTGGCCTGGGCTTTTTGGGGCCTGTCCTGGCCGGGGGGGGGGGCCGAAATGCTCCCCCCCCTAATTATTTTTCTTACCCCTTAAACTAGGGGACTGAAACTTACCCCTCTATACCAGAAAATGTAAAAAAATCCAAGATGGCCGCTTTGATGACGTCACAGTGACGTCATTTTCAAAAACGGCATTTTTTGGTTGATTTTTCAGTCGGATTTTTCGAAGTTTTTATTGATGCAATTTCTCTGCAAAAACTGCATGATAAATTAGTAAATATTAATGTGATGTGAAATAAAATAGTTTTTGCCCACTTTTCATCTCGGAAAAGCAAAAATTTCGATGAAATATGACAAAAACATCACTTTTCTGATACCCCACGTGGCTGCCATTTTGAATTTACCCATGATCCTCTGCCCGGGGGGTTATGCAAATGGATTCAAAGTGACCCCAATATAATAAACTATAAAGTCAAGGAGTTTCAGCTCTCCATTTATTGTCGTTCCGGAGATTGCGCAGAAAGTTTGGTAGGGGGTGCCATTTCGGCCCCCGCCCCCAAGGCCAGGCACTGTGAAC